>OY747720.1:1714130-1871630 GCA_963556495.2 Valencia hispanica
TAATAAAGGCCTTCTACATGGTGAGAATTTGACACGCAGCCTAACTTTAGCCCTTTCAAGTTGTTCCAGGCTAAAGTGGGAGAGGAGCTCACTTCATCTGACTACAAAGGCCCAACAACGTCAGGAGGAATAGGGGGAAAGAAAGGCCTCATTAGGAGCGCTGCTGATGACACTAAGCGTGTCACAAACACTGGGACATTTCTGCCTTTGCATTATTATCCAACAACAAAGGTTGCAGGTTTACACACACATATTCAAAGGAGCTATAACAAACCGGACAGAGAGAAAGAGAAGAGAAAAGCAGGGCTTTGTGTTTGACTGCATGTGGTGGAAGCAGCATTGTTATGCAGCTAAAAGACGGGCTGGCGGGCAATCATCAAGAGTAATAAGCAGCATGAGACTGGGTGACATTCAGCATCTGTAATCACTAAGAAAGTTGGCAAAATTACAAAAAGAAAAGTGTCATTAAAAGAAATAATAAAACTCTCCTAGAAGATGACATGAATGCAGAGGAAAATGGTCCAATCAAATCACCAACAGTTTAGAAATAGTCTGGGGCTCTAAATCATTACTGGGTAACAGACACATATTGACGATCAGATGATTTATTTCTCTAACTTTGAGGATAAAAACCTAAAGATGTCCACAAGTCCAAGTCAAATCTCAAGTCTTTTACTGCTGAAATAAACATTTTCTCATGAAATCCACAACATCCAGGTTTCCTCTAACCCTGCATGGCTGTAGGTTAGGAATCCAAACCTGGACTGTTTGTCCTTGGGCCTAAATTATTGTCAACTTTTAATGACCAGAAAAGCACAGACCTCCGCCAAGGCAGCTCATCCCCCCTTTTTCCACATTTCATTTTAAATTGATCCTGTTTATAAAAAAAAAAGAAGAAAAAAGAAACCACTGCAGTGTCTGGACGTTCATAATTTTTAGAGCGGGATCAAGACTCACCTTTTTAGCCAAGCTTTTAACTGATTATTATTTTTTTATAGTCTGTTTATTTGCTCTGCATGTTTAATGATTTTATCGATTAATGGAATTTTCTGTTTATGAAGATTTCATTTTTGGATAAATCGTGAAAATCGGAAAGAAAAATTCCCCAATGCACTCCGAGGGTTTCAGTAGTTCAAAGTGATGTGAGACCACCCAGGGTCTACCTTCATGTTTTATAGTCTGCGTTCATTTGGACTTTGAATTCAGGTGAACTCCCAGAAAGGATGATTAAAAGAAAAGCAAGTTTTAAAAATATTTCCTGTCATTTTAAATTTCTTTTCAGGAATAGAAAGGTAGAAAAAAATACATAAAAAATCGGAAATCAGATTTGGCATCACACAAATCGTCGATATTATTTTTGAGCCATATCACCCAGCCCTACTTTGAGCTGCAATTGTTGTATGAAAAATGCGTTATAAATAAACTTGGATTGATTGATTAGAGAATCTGGAACAGCTGAACTTTACTTCAGGTTAATCCCAGTCATTATAATTTATAATCTATACTCCCAGCTGGAGATGGGCCAATGGCAGGTTCCGTGCAGAGATGAAGGGAAGATTGTTGAGTGTTTTTATCATTCTTCCTCTAGTCTGTCAAACAGATTCTGCAGGATTCTGGGTTGATTGCGCAGAATCCCCTCTTGAACTCTGCTGTGGAGACGGAACGTGTAAACTGCAGCCATTCATTTACGAAGGTGTTCGCTGATGTTTAATAGAAATGTTTAATTAACCTTACCTTAACCTATTATCAATTCAAAGATGCAAACTCTCTGAGGATCAGTATTATTTGTTCTGATAATGAAGCATATGTTTGCGGGAGAAACAGAAAGGCGTTCACAATCTTTAACAACTTTTATTTTCAAGAATAAAAAAAATAAAAAAATCATCAAAAAAGGTGAAAAACTGCTCCCGACTTGACTCTATCCTCGGCTGTATCAGGATATTGTCGACCGTGGCCTTATTTGTATTCATTTCTGGAGAGTAGAATTTAAATCATTATTAAATTACAATTTTTACCGTATTAATCCATTCATAGCAGCACACACGAGGCACTTTCATCCACACGCATTCAGCACACGTACAGTGCACGGACTTTTCATACAGGGAATTTAATACTTGACACATTATTATACACTGTATATATACAGTCAATGTTACACACATGTAAACATATTGCAGATTAGACTAGGCTAATAAACATCCTCCACTCAGCTTTACATACATTTTGACAGCAATCTGTCTCGAGACTTTTTTTATCCAATTGTCTTCGATATCACGTTGTGATAATTCAATTTAAATTGCTGCATTTCGTTCGACTGTAATTATAGTAACACTACATCTTAATAATTATCTTAAGTTCTGAGTTCTTACCTTATGAGATTGGGGGGAAAGAGAGGCGCACAGATGGCTGCAGTAGAATGAAGCGGGAGCTCTATATATATAGTCAATGAGCGGATTAGCCTTTAGCTTAGCTAGCTAGGTTTAGCATCAGAGCTAAAGGCGCGGGAGCAGAATGGGGGGGATTACGACAGAAATACACACCCCGCGAGGGCCAAGTGGGGCAGAGTCTACAGTGAAGATCCCGCCCTTATGCCCTTTTTAGGAACATGCTGCATCAGAACCGGGGAGGAGGAGGAGTCTGTAAATCCGCCATGATTTCCCCCATGAACGTGGTCATTTTGATAAACGGGGAGGAGTGCGGAAACGCTGTCCATTATTTACACAGTCAATGAGATGGGCACCAGAACCAATATGACGATATGGATGGATTAAACCTAATTTAATAATTATCCTTCATTTTTACATATTTAATGGTAACTTATGAAGCCAAAGAAGAAATCCCTCTTTTAAGGTTCTTTCTAGCAATTTAAGCTTTAATCCTTTACTGTCTTTTCCTTCCAGTGTTCTGAAATTTCACCATAAAAAGACCCAACAGAAGAAACTGTGTCAATTGACGGAATGTGTTTACAGTTTTTTTTGTACTAAATTAAATTTGTAAGGAAAGAGAAAAAGGATTATGTGGAAAGCCAAAAACCTCAGCACAGTGAAATGTTTCCCATTCTTAGAAAACAATGAGCGTGAGAATAAAACCAGAACACTGGATGTGCTTCAAAATAATCCCTTTCAGAGCCTCGGTGGCCTCCAGCAGAGGCAGAAGGTCGGGATAAAAACGGACTGATTCAGTCTAGGAGAACTTCTGCGTCCGCCTTCACGTTGCGTTTGTGTGGAAACGAAACGAAAGATATAGAGATGTACCATAAATTCTGTCAGCTTGTAGAAAAAAGCGACCAAAGTCTGGGAAGAAATGAATGATTCATTCTGAACGAAGCAGAAAGAGTTCACACCCTGGATCGCTGCACACCCAGATAGGAACAAACGGTTTCACATTTCACAGAGATTGGAGCTTTTTATGTGGAAAATAGTTTGTTTAAAGACGTCTGCATGTGTGATCAGGAAGCCGCCCGGCGCCTTCCTCTGGAGCACCTTTGGGCTCGTCAAGGTGGAGATTCAGAAAATCATGGAGAGCAGAAGCAACCCTTGGGTTCAGAATTAAGGAAAGGAGAACAAGAGCAAAGTTAAAGTGGTCTATTTCTGCTGCATTTTCCAACTCCTGATCAAACCGTGACCCTTTAGGCCTAAAGCAGAATGACTTTACCATAAAAACCTCTGATTTTACTCCGGTGGATGCTCGAGCTCATTGGAGACTTCCTAACACTCCAGGTGCTCTGGTTCATTTAGGATTCAGGGGGAAAAGGTGTGATTGTCTTGGAAATAAAAGCAGGCTGATCCAAACATTGGTACTGCAGGGAATGATCAACGTTTAATGAGGAGGTTGGACCCATTTCCAGGCGTGAGGTATAGGCCAGATGATCCTAAATGGGGTTTGACTCAAAAGATCAAACCAAAAGGTCATAGGGACTGAAGGAAGACAACTCACCGAAATAAAAACAAGAACTGGGATCTACAGAGATGCAATAAAACAACAATAGAGTAAACTAAGATTAGATGAGTTAATAATAATAGAGGTTGGAGTTAGTAATCCCTAAAACCTGAACCAAAGTCCAAAGACGTTGCTCACTTCTGGGTTTATATCAGCCTGTCTTCTTGACCAACTTCTATTTACCTATAAATATTATATAGCATTGGAAAGCTGAGAGTTGTGTGATTCCAATGATATATGCCAATCAAGTATACAACCATAAGTGTAGACACAGCAAGTGTCTACACTTATGTCTACAGTTATATCAAACAAAAACGGTCTTTTTACATCCACAAGGGTCCAATTAATATTTAGTCCATGACAATCTGAGGTCCACAAACAGGCAAAATCTGCAGCTGAAAAACTGTAGTTTCTGTACTGTATTCCTTCATTCCACTTCCACTTCTGCTTCCTATGTCATAACCTCGGCTAGCATGCTAACCAAAGCCTACACATTCCACTGCGCAGGACAGGAAGGGTTAGCTTTTGATGGACATCTTACTTCATCCAATAGGCGAAGGGTTACCCCCTCTGCTGTGGCAAATCTTCAGCCAATGGCTGATGGGTGAAAACCATAGACTGTATATAGATGGGCGGAGCCTCCGTGACGTCACCCATAGGTTTATGAAGAGCTGAATTGAAGTCCAGTGGGCGGTTCCCACCACCGCCATCTTGGCCGAGTCACGCGTCTCGTCATCGCCCGGCAAATACAAAAAATGTGCAAAGAAGGGGAGCTGAGAGTGGGACTGTGTGGGGGGGGCGGATGATTGACACCCATCAAACTCTGCGCCGATGTAGCTACGAGCTAACTGAGCTAACCTGGAGCTAACCGAAGCTAACGAAGGTTAGCGGGCGCTTTTAGCCAGAAAACCGCGGTTGAGCAACTCTGCTACCCATCTGCCTTCTAGGCAGAGTCAATAATCTTGTCAAATAAAACCATTAAGCCTTGTTGTTCCATAACTTCACTAAAACTATGTGGATTTTGATTAAAACTAGTATAATAATCAATATGTAAAGTACTTAAGAAATGTGATCATTTCAACCCATTTCTGACCAAGCAGCGCTATCTTGAACGCACAGCAGAAATATAATTTTACTTACCGAAAAAAATGGAGCGGAGACTTCTTGGACGGTCTGTTGGTGCAATCATTACCACAGCCAGCCATTTTGTGCAAGCTAGCCACCAGCGCTAGTGCTGACGGCTCATCTGAGACCTGTCAATAAAAAGGACACGCCCCTTATCATTCATAATTTTAAGCTTAAATTGCATCCAAACCCCCTCAGAGTTGTCATGACGATAACCTTCACCTATTTTTGGTTCCAGGCTGTAAACATGTTTATTTCTGCCGTGAAGTTGGCCTTTTTAACATGGGAGTCAATGGGAACCTGCTCCTTTGTGGAGCAAGCCCCTAGTGGATGAGATGGGAACTGCAGTTTTTGTCACCTCCGCATTGGTTTCACATTTGGCCGGCGGAGTTTGGCCCCTTGGTGAAAAGTCAGTTCGTCATTCTTCTGTGTGTAATTCAAACCAATTATAAAGATCGACGCATGAAATAACCAATGGAATGCTGTAAACACAGATATCTCACATGAGGGGGCGATGTAAGGTTGAGTCAAATTGATAAATCAGTTGTATTAGGGCCATTGTAAATAAAATGGAGTAAATTTCTGTCAAACGATTTTGAGATCATTCTACACATTTTCAAGAGAAAACGCAGAAATACTCTAAGAAGTGTTAAACTTTTTATATTTAAACTACGATATTTTCTAAAATTCTACGGTCAGAATTTTTTTTTGAAAAATACCTTTAAATCAGTTATGTCTGACAGAAAATGCCAGTCCTATAAGATTTGAGCGTTAAATTAACAAGATGCGCATCTGGATAATTACGTAAAGGCGTGAGCGGTTCTTTTTCGGGTTCAGACTCGCCATGAACGCATCGAGAAAACAGCGTACTCCTTCATAAACTGTATTTTCTATTAAACGAGTGGCTATCAAAACAGCATACCTTTTTATAAACTGTATTTTCTATGAAGCAAAGACCTGTGAAAACAGTACACCCAGACCCTGTCACAAACACTGGTGTGCTGTAGGCTAAAGTAGGCAAATGAATGAAAATGAACGTCCGGTATGCTAATCTGACGTGCTAATTCTTTCATTGCACTGTACAGCCCTGTTTTTCTTTTCTGATCTGTCAACTTTATGAATGATGGGTGTTTTATTTACGTAACATTATAATATACTATGTAAATATACCGTTGAAACCAGACACTTTTTTTTCTCCCTGTATGAAGTCAAATCAGACCAAACTCATCTTGTTTTAGGTCCGTTAATAATATCCAAAATATTTTTATTGGCCAAATGCCACAATAATGAGAGAAAGAATAAGTCATAGATATATTGATTGCATATTCTTGGGCTGAAGCGAAAGGATTTGTTTGTGCCGCTGCAGCCACGATACTCTCCAGACAAATTGAATCCATTTATGAGCCGACTTTATCTGATTTTAGTCTGGCTGTCTCAGATTGTTCCTCATCCTCCTTGGATCTTCATCTGTATCAGAGGGATCAGCAAACGCTCTTCTGGTGCTGTGCGTGTTGCACGTGGCGGCTGTCTTCACAGCCAAGGTTGTTTTCTGAAAGGTTGCCATGGATACAGGTCGCAGTGCACTTCTCGCCACGCCACTAAATATTTAGTATGCTAACTAAGTGTTCAGTTTAAAGTCAAATATTTAATATCTAAACTAAATATTTAGTTAGCAAGCAAATATTTACCTTCAAACTAAAGATTTTGTTTGCTAAGTGTTCAGTTTGAAGTCAAATATTTACTTTGAAAACTAAATATTTAGCTTAAATATATAGTTTGAAACTGTGACATTTATAAATGAATTTATAACCCTAATTATTATTGCTGTGAACTTTTGAATATGTAACTTTACAGACGGCACCCCATACCAATTAACCTGACAGTTGTGCTTTATGAAATGAAATCAAACTTATTGGGCAGCTGTGGCTCAGTAGAGTAGCTGTCTTGGAATCAGAGGGTTGTAGGTTAAATTCCAGCTTCCTCCTGTCACATGTCCATGTGCCTCCGGGCAAGGCACTTGACCCCAAGTGGCCTACCGAGCTCTGTATGAGTGTGTAAATGTGTGTGCGTTTGTGAGTGTGAATGCGTGAATGTGGCTCCCGTGTAAAGCGCTTTGCGTGGTCAGTATGACTAAAAAAGCGCTGTATAAGTTCAGTTCATTTACCATTTATTCACTGGCAAATGTGATTTTAATCCATTAAAGCCATAAGATGTTTAATGAATACTGCTTGGGAAGAAAATGTTTAAAGATTATATTACAGGTTTTATTATAGGTACAAAAATGCTAATTAAATTAAGGAAACAATTGTTGCAAACAAATACTAAATATGATTTAAAATATTTACAAATGTTTTAGCTAAATAAAATTTGCATAATAGCTAAATATTTAGCTTTATACTAAATATTTAACTTGCTGAGTATTTAGTTTGTAGATAAAATGTTTACTTTACAAATAAATGTTTCGTTTGGAGCTAAGCATTTAGTTTGTAAACTAAATATTTAATTTATAGATGACATTTATAAATGAATGAATAATATGGAAAAATTAACCCCCATTTTGTCTTTTATGACCAAATTATTGCTGTTAATTTTGATAAACATTTTGATAATAAACCTAATTTGCTGCAGGACTGAACTGTACAACAAGGCGAACAAGTCCAACTCAAATCCAGTTATGCTGCTTCGTACATTCCAGTTCAATTCAGTTTAAAACGGCAATTTGTAACCAGTTATTGTTGCGTTTGTCCTGTGTGTCTCGCCGTTGTCCTAAATCTAAAGTAACAAGTCTATGGAAGCCCTGGCAATAACATGAGGTCGTTGACTTTACAGCAAAGTTATGAGATTGAAAGCAAATTTATTTTTAAGGTTTAAAAGTAATATATCTAAGTAAAGAAACTTTGTAATAATGTGATCCAATCTCTTTTCCTGTTTTAAGATCCTTTCATTTTTCCCCTCTGTCCTCGTTATACATCAGATCTTTTCTCACTGTTTTTAAGTATATTTTCTGTGCGAGCTTCTGTGCAAAAAACAGGAGAAGCAAATCGATAACTGTGAGCCGACTACGGCACAAACCCGACACGAGGAGCAATATAAAACACACTGGCAGAGACCCACTCAGACAGGAATGTGGTTCAAGTGTCTTTTCCGTTTCTATGTACAGCCATAAATCAATAGCAGTTTTAGAGGCAATGAGGCAGAAACAGAGACATCAGGAGAAAGTGAAACACACACAACTGAAGACACGAACACTTCACTGCTCTGCAGAACGCTCTCCAAGCCTCGCCCTCTGCATGCATGATATCTGAACGGCAGGTGGAAAGTATAGCTACAATAATCGCTTGGGTCTGAATTCAGCAAAAATGCAGCATAAAAGATCCCGTTCCTCAAAAACATCTCAGCATTCAGGGAGCATTTCCTCCTCCTTGCAGCAGCGAATCAATACGAGGCGCCATCATTCCTCCTGAGCTCACACAGGTGACATTACAGCTGATCTCCAGTGTGGGAACCAAGTTTCAGGCTCGGCCGGTTCCCCTGGGAGCCTCCGCTCCACGCAGCCAGTATTCATCTGGGTGCCTACAGGTCCTGCATGGTGATGCTAACCATTTGCTGCTGGATTCACTTCATTCAAATTCATTCATGAATTTATTTGTCGCCTGCTACCCAGGAGAGAGGGTGGAGAGACATGATAGCAAGGAAGGTGTTAGCTGTAGTGTTACTTTGCTTCAGCTGCAGGGCACTCTGACATTTTCCGCACAGCCTCGGAAGAAAGTAACAGTTAACAGAGTACATCCTGACAAACAGGACAATTAAAATCTGTTTTCCGTTCTCAGGAGGAGAATCAGTTACGATGCACGCTGAGCTGCATCCCTCCAGACTGTGAGAGGAGGCCTGGTAGTCGATGTCATGACATTGCAGAGCGTCCTATCGGTGTTTGCTCAGCCTGGCGAGTGCACTGTGGCGAGCAGACAGAGTTAGATCCAGGCCAACTAATCCTACTGGCTGCGCTCACTTCATACAGGGCTTCATTAAAGTCATCACAGACCTGCCCAATCTCTCCATCCTACACTTTTTCTGATAGCAAGGATATTAGCTAATGATTATTATTTTTATTTATTGCTAAATGCATTTAAAACAGTGGGGAGGCAGGTAAATATCAGCCGCACCTACAAAGTTAACGTTTTCGATGTTTGGACTAAATTGACCTTTTCTCCCCTGGCTGCATACAAGAGCCTCTCACTAACATGAATCAAGTAAACCACTGGTCAAATTCAGCTGCATTTATAATGACAGCGGTTGCATTAAGCGAATATGTTCTGTATTTGACTGTTTTTTTAGAACGGTGATGGAAAAATCTGAAGGTCGTCGGCCATTTTGACGGATTGGTATTCACACCTCTGACCACTTGGTGCAGACGCGCAGACATTTTCAACTTTACGCATGAAGTACAGGTGACTGAATTAATCAAAAACAGATTCCCATGAGAGCATCTGATCATCATCTCAGACCTGGACGGCGTACTCGATGCGTCTCGCTAACCAGGAGCGTTACTGAGGCTTTGGAGCGCGTCGTGCCGTGCCAACCGCCGGTGCATGCTGGGGGATTTGCTGGGGGATGCTGATTGATCTTGGTATTTGGCTGATCAGGTCTGAGCTCTTTTACCTCAAGCTTCTTTTGGTATGTTCTTCTCTCAAACTGTATTGTTTTTAGTGATATAACTGAATTATTTTTCTCTTGCTCAAGTTTGTGTCTCTTTTCGTTCGTTTTCAACTCCCACGGTTTGACCTGTCAATCAGCCGCACTGTATGACAGACGTCAGCTCGATGTCAGCCCCACGGCTCTTGTATTGAAGAGGAGCCACTGCGCATGCACAACTTTAACGAGAGTCAATGGGCAAAGATTTCTGTGCCCCAAGGCGGAAATATGTCCTCAATCAGACAACGCCGATGAGCGTAACAACTCAACACACCATAAACTATAAAATATTTATGTTGCACATCTGAAAGAAACGTGCATATATTTCGAAATATTTTTGTTATTATAATTATTTTTACATTTCATTCAAGGTAATATGGCAATCGGTGAGTGGTAGGGCAGCGCCCTTGCGCCCTCTATTGGCCAGCCGGCACTGCTGCAGAACAACATCTGAACCCCCATGAGAAGTCGTCTGTCCGAAGCAAAAATCCAAAACCTCATGACAGAAACCTCTGCAGCAATCCCACTATTTGATTACAGACAAGCAGGTGATCATTTCAGGTCCATGTGGAGCAGGAGGAAGATGTTCAGGTCACAGCAGGTGAACTGTTCGTGTTTTAAGTCCAATCGTTTAATTTCATTTTTTATATGTAGTTCTCTTTTCAGCTTGTTCGGACTGAATATTGATTGAAATGAATAAAAAAACAAATACTATTGAATGTGTTTTCATTTTTTTTAAACCTTCGGTCAAAATGACGAACAACAAAATGGACCCTCTGGTACTGACACAGTAATGCATGTAGTAGCTTGTCTTTTCAAGATTCTGCGGCATAAGTGGCCTTTCATCGACAACAATCTGACAAAAACATGCAGCAAAGTTTTTAAGGTCAGGATTCGAACCCCAGACGGTTTCATCCCCATAAGTCGTTGTTTTTAAGCTAATCATGCTGGCATCACTTGCTTCCAACTCCATCGTCAGCTGATTTGTTTTAAAAACAAGAACATATCTCTCAGTATCAGCATCTCTTCCCAGGCTGACGGTTTGTTTTAAAATGATTATAATTTTGGTTTTGAATCTTCTAATGGTTCCTGTCCCATCTTGTGTCGGGTCTCCTGCTTGCATTTGCAACGTCGGTTTTCTTTTTCCATGTTATAAATTCAAATAGACCATACAGTATAACTCAGCTTGCTGGTTAGAAGACACAACGTGCGTATCCCACTTAGCTGAAAGATATAATTTAACTCCAAGGAAATCTTCTCGAGCTTTAACAGTCAATGGCCCTTAGAGAAAACGGCCCCGTCTCATTTCAGGAAGGCTCTCAGAAGGCTTCATTTCTGCAGGTTTGTTGGCGGTGAGTTATTTCCATCCAGCGAAGGCTGAACAGACTTTGCCCCTGGTGATGCATTTTCAGTGGCTCCGAATTTAAAGTGTTGATGTGATTTGATTACTGAAGTGAAGCCTTCCATTTAGCAGGACACCAATCAGTTCTGCTTAAGATGGTAATTTCCTCACTTTTAGCAGCGGCAATCATTCCTCGCTCACTCACGTCTGCCAGAGACAATTTGTATTCTCGCCACCTCTCCGTCTCCTGTGGATGGGACAATTATTGTGGGCTCCAATCAAACGGGTGTTTCCAATGAGAGGATCTCTCATTTGATTGATTTGGGAAAACCTCTATTGACTGTAAAGACTGTGGGGAATAGAAACACACACAGCTAAAGTTCATCTGCATGTTATCTCACATGCTTGGAAACTTCAAGAAACCAGAACCCACTTTCTGAATCCTCACTTTTATATGAGGCACCTCTACGTTTCTGTGACACGGAAATCAATTTTAGTCTTAAAATGGATATATTTAGAGGATGTTCTTGTTGTTTGGGTGCAGAAGGTCACACAAATAAGAGAAAAATATGCTGCATTTCACTCTGATCTACAGCTTACAACAACCCGGAGTTGAAGACTCGATATTAATCATGACCTGAGGAAGGAACATCTGAGATCTCTAGGTCCAAAACACTCTTGACTTGTCTCCTGTTCATTTCTGGATTGAAATGTGTCCCGTTTAAACTACAGACATTTAATCTGGGGCGCCTGTCGGTTGAAGTGGGAGTGAAGACCATGGTGAGATCCAAAGATCCGTCTGAGGCCCTTGGAGAGAAGATTGTAGCAGCTATGAGTCTGGTAGAGAATTAAAGGACGTGTCAAACATCTCAGATGGTGGAGGAAATTCAAAGCAGCCACTATGGTGTCCGATTACGTTTAAAGCAAAAGCACTAAAAGAGTTTTTAAACACTTTAAGCTTTATTGCTTTCATACTGGTTTCAGTGGTTCTTGAGCCAGAAAATTGAGCAGCTTCACATGGGACAACACTCTGGAGCCCCCTGTTGGCCACAAACTGCACTAAACAACTTTGCTGGTTGGGGTAGAGCAATGGTTGTTGATGAATCCTGAAATAAATACGTTTTGGGATTTCATCTGTGTGCGAATCGAACTAGTTGTTCAATCATTTTTACAGTTTCACACCATCTAAAAAAATAGCAAGCAGACTTCTAATTGTTTTTTCTTTGTTTCTGAACTGCCAATAATCATACATTCATAACAACATGCAAAACACACCACCTTGTCGACATCGTTATCTGCAAAGCAGCAGCAGCAGCAGGCTGGGGCACGGTTGTTTACGACAGTTGACCACAAGATGATCAAAACATTTCTCCAAAACACTAAAAATGTCATAAGTGAGTTGTTAATCACATTCATAGACATGCCAAACCTGTAGGGGGCAGTAGTTCCCCCAAATCCTATCCACTCAGAGCAGCTCTATATGTTCTAACTTCTACATAAAGCAGTAATTGAGCTTGTAAAAACAAGCAAACAAAAAAACTTTTGGACAACCGATGATGCCAACACGTATAAATGCTGTTTCTGAGTGTAAACAAAGGTCGCACAAATGATGTCGGAGCTTTTTTGTCATGGAAAGTGACGCTGCAGAGCTGAAAACTCTGGTTATTTCTGTCCACACGCAAACGCCCAAAACGGAGAAAATGCAGATCTTCACTTTGGCCGGAGTTTTTAAAAAAAAGACGAATTTTTGCTTCTAATTTGCCCTGCGATGGACTGGCGACCTGTCCAGGGTGTACCCTGCCTCTCACCCCATGACCGCTGGAGATAGGCACCAGCTGCCCCGCAACCCTACGTAGGATGGACGGGTATGGAAAATGGAAGGAATGGACGAATTTTACATGCCGTAAATCTGAGGGCCAAATCTTAGAAAAATATCTTAGTTTTGTGAGATCCGCGGCTACGTGTGGACGAGGCAAGAAACAGGCTATACAAGTTCAACTTTAATAAGATATTCACAAAGAGAGAAACATGAAAGTCAGACTGAAGTTTGTCAGAGGGAAGATGGGCAAAAACTAGAACTTCTGGAATATTTCGGACAGCTGAATCTAAAACTGAATTATTTGGAGAACATGTTTGACATGTCCTGGGCCTAGTCAAAGCCCGGATCTTGTTCTCATGAAGATACTGGGATGATTTGAACCTGTCTGAACATGCAAGAAACCCCTAAAACATGTCAGAGCCGAACGTGAGGACAGGGACCTCAGACAGATGTCAGAATGTTAAAGGTCCTATATCATGCAAAATCAACTTTGTGGAGCTTTTAACCATGTTGTAATGGAATTATCTTTTTAAAAACTCAGCCAAAGTGGTTTTTGGCTTAATTCACGCATTTCTCAGTAATCCTCCTGCATCCTGCACTCTGAGCAGCTGCACCGCACTCTCCTGAAAAACGACTGACTCATGACACAGTGACGTGTTTTACATAACTGTTTCAAACCAGGAAGTACCCGATGTGTAAACACACACGCCCCCTTTTTCACAGGCACAAGAGTCTGAAGAAAGACACTAAGCGCCACCTTTTTTATAGTATTTTACTTTCTAAAATGGCTCAGCGAAACTGCACATTTGGCTGCGAGGCCCGGGGCTCAAGGCTACGTCATGAAATGGGTGGAACTCACAGGGGGGAGGCGGGATTTTAGTGAAACCGAACATCTTACTTCCGGGTCGAAGAATAACTTCAGTAAATAAGTTATATTTCAGGAAAAAATAATACTATATAATGCAGACGGTAACATTTTATCTATGCCTATCCCAGACGTTGAAAGCTGTAAAATAGCATGATATAGGACCTTTAATGCCCACAGAAGGTACATCCTGGTCCCAGCAAGTTGTACCTAATAAAGCGGCCAATGAACATATTCTAGATTTACATGTAGAAGGAAAATGAGAAGAAGAATGTTATATTTTTGATAGAATTAGGTGAAGTGTGAACTAATCTCTATCTGAAAAACTGAACGCAACAGATCTAGAAAACTGCTATCTTAACATCAAGTGATCTTGGGTAAAAATAGATCAAATAAAAAGGAGAATATTCCAATTTTAAAGCATAATGAATGATGGAAGCCAGAGTCTGATTATTATGATCTAGATTGGTGCACATGAGTCAGATTTAAAGTTTAAAATAATCTATATTATCTTGAAAACTTGCTATAGTTTATAATGGTGATAATATAATAATGATTCATTACTTAATCTAATGCATCAACTAGAAAATTAAGTTTTTAAGTCACACCATCCAGCCTGCATGTTCTAAGATACAGAAGAGGTTCTCTCTCAGACAGCAGGTAAAACACTAAACATGACTCAGTGATTTACTGGAGAATAAATTCCTACATCATTTTTAAAAACATATTTGCTGGAATACATTTCCAACAATCATTAATAATGATATTTTTCTGCAAATATGAATAAACATTCGTTAGTCTATTTGATTTATTATGCTAGTTTTTCAAAGCAATCCTTCAAATTCATGTGAGAGCTGGAAATGACATCTGACTGTATTTAACTCATCAATCTAATATTTGAGTATTTTTTAGCCTGAATCCATATTAATTTATAGATTTGATTCGGGGGGGGTAGTCACGCCCATGCTGGGGAGGGTGTCCACTTTTTGCAGTCTCAGAATATGGTCACACTATTAAATGGGTGTTCTGTACTCAGTAAGTTTCAGCTGTTAGATTTGCGCTAATCAATAAAAGCCTCGGGGGGAAATAATGCACAAAGGTAAATGGTAATATAAAATTTGAACTATTGTAACTGAGTAAAACTGGTTAGACCTAAACCTGTAACACTCTGTGTTCATGAATAAAGGACGGCCGCATTTGGCCCGGGAACCTTGGAGTGATTTGGAGACATTTACCTTAATTGTAATCTAGCTTCAGTTGATGAGGTTTGGCTCATTAACCAGGTTGTGAGTTGTTTAGAATTGCTTTTGCACACAGTTGCATCAGGTTGATCTGAAACCATACTCCGAGGGTGGGGTTCTACTTGTCATAATCATCGTATTCATCTTTTGTGAATTGGCTCACCTATGTTTGAACATCAATGCTCTAATACCTAATTAGCTCAGTTCCCAAGGGTCGCATTGGGAGGTTCTCACTGGAGGACCTTCTGAGGAGTGACCACTCTCCTTTCTGAGGAAGGACTGATCGGTGGCTACGGGTCACTGGATGCTGGCAGAGGCTGACTTCATGGCAACAGACAACAAACAGCGCAAGGGAAGAGTATACATTTCAACACCTAGTGTTGATGTAATACCCTCTGAAGTGTACTGGAAGATGCTACATAATTTCTCCTTTGTTCTGTGTTTTATCTAGAGCATCCTGACCGATGACGAGACCTGTGGATGGCCGCCTCTGGGGCGAGGGGCTGTTGAGATGACATTTTGCCCACAAGAAAATGGCGTAAGAAGACCCCGTGGGTTTTCGCTCTCAATGCACAGGAGTCTCAGCAAAGTCATCTGGTAGGATCTAATATTTGTCACTGTGAGCTAATTCCATGGCCAAGCATGTCTCATGTCTGATTGTAATTTGTGTTTTGAACATTGTTTTTTTTTTTATCAACCTACCAACCTTTTAGGGAGTTTGTGATAGCACTGCAGAATTTTCCCTTTATATTTATGGTATTAATTAAGTTAATAAAAGCAGGGAATTGTGGTGGAAAATTGTTATGCAATTAGCAATTAAGTGTATATTCTCTGTTTAGTGAATACATCTAGTGTAAAATGACAAGCTTATTGTTCCAGCTTAATGTTATGAGAAAGATATATGTGTCAGGTCACCAGAGAGACAGACGCCGGGGCAGTAAGATAACAGTCTGGCCTTCGGATGAGCTGCTTTATGCGTTGATATAAGACTCGCATGGAGCAGTTCTCTGGAGGCGGGGCGTGAACGTTGGAGAAGACATCTACAGAGATAAACAATGATTGCTACATACTATTTAATCCATGTTTGAATTAAATACTTAAACGCCATCTGGGACTCAAGTCTTCTTTATTATGGAAACCCTGAGATACTTTTTTTGCCATAACACAATGCAGACGTCACTGACTAATTCCTGGAAGAAACATTTTTAACACACAATATTTTCCAGTTTGGTTATACTTCATTGGTATGTTTAGAGAATGGCACCAACGAGGGCAGCAAAGCGAGGTCCGTTGAGTCAGTAACATCTAACAGGAACCACTGACGCTAACAGAAGTTGGTAACCAGTTAACCATTTCCTGCTGGTCATAACTGCTGCTAGCAGGAGGCTGGGCTGGATTTGTTTACAGAGTCACATGTGTTTCTGGCTAAAGTGCAACAGAGTTATGGTTCCGTGTGGAAACTCTGTACGCCTCTGTGCCCTACTGCAAAACCAGAATATGGATGCATGTACTGTTACACCCGAAGTATTGACCTATCCAGAAAACCTGAGTATTCAGACATTTAGTTAACTTCTGAATTAGTGCTGAGACTGTTTCCATTGTATGTATGAATGCACAGAGGTGGGTAGAGTAGCATGACTTCAACATATTTTTACTCAAGGAAAAGTACTAATCCAAAAAATTACTCAAGAGTAAAAAAGGCTACTCAGGTATTCAGTATTTGTTTTGAGATAATAACAAGTAATTTAATGTTTTAAAATTATGTAATTGGACAAAATATAAAGTTTTGTTCAAATTCTACAGATTCAAATAAATAGAAATACATGACATAATAGTAAAATAACAAATTTGACAAACATTGTAAAACTAATGAAACCAATACTTACAGTATGTAATGTGTGTGTGTGTATATATATATATATATATATATATATATATATATATATATATATATATATATATATATATATATATATATATATATATATATATATATTATTAGACCAGGATAATATTCCCCCACTTCACCTTCAAATGGCTCAACAGCCTCAACAGATCTAGAACAGATCAGAATAATGTTAAAATGATGAAGGTTGTGTATAAACAGGAGGTCTCACTTTAACATAAACTGTGATTCTCATGCATTCTTTTTCATTCAGTAAAGTTACTCGTTGTGGGTAGAGTAGACAGAAACTTTACTCAGGTAAGAGTAGCGATACATCATAAAAATATTGCTCAAATAAAAGTAAAACGTACAGTCGAGTAAAACTACTCCAAACGTACATTTTCTTTCAAAACGTTACTCAAGTAAATGTAACTAGTTACTACCCGCCTCAGTTATTGCTTAATAAGGTATTTTTGGTGTTTGAACTATTAAAATAGGCAATTACAAGCATGTTTTGAGGGGGTCTAAAGTATTTATGGATTTTAGCTATTAATGGGGTGACTGTGGTTTCTAACCACAGTACAGAAATAACTCTTCATCTGAACCATATCTCATGATATTGATTCTGTCAATTCTGATTCAATTTTGTCAATACTGGTTCTGTTCTGTTCTGGTTCTGTTCTGGTTCTGTTCTTGAGACGACTGTGGAACATCTGGAGATGATGATGCAAAGAAGGATTCTTCATCAAATCAAAAAGATTATGGACAACCCTGAGCATCCTCTTCATGAGACAGTCATACAACAACAGAGCGTCTTCAGTCGGAGGCTTCTTCAGTTTTGCTGCAATACAGACAGCTACAGGAAATCCTTCCTGCCCACAGCCATCATTATCTACAACTCCTTAAAGAATTAATTATATGAGCTACAACACTTAATGTCCCTCTGGGATCAATAAAGTATTTCTGAATTAAATTGAATGTTTTCTTAGTTGAAGGTCTGAATGAAAACC
Organism: Valencia hispanica; assembly: GCA_963556495.2. Taxonomy (NCBI): domain Eukaryota; kingdom Metazoa; phylum Chordata; class Actinopteri; order Cyprinodontiformes; family Valenciidae; genus Valencia; species Valencia hispanica. Next base: position 1,732,049 of record OY747720.1, read on the forward strand.
ACCTGGTGAACAGAGAGCATTGACTCTAGATTTCACTCTCTTGTCTCTCAAACACGACCACAAGACACTTCAGCTTCTTCTTTTTCAGGCTTTTTTTTCCCAACCTGCAGGAAGCTGTCTCCTTGTGTCTGGTTGAGAACCCGACCACATCATCTCCCCCCAAAAAAACTGAAGATAAGACCCAAAGGGTTCAGAAAGTGGGCATCCTCCTTTCCTTGAGATCTGATCCATGAAACCCAAAACTCAGAAAGGTGTTGGGAAATCCTGCCATCGTTTTTTTGGGGTCATTTCTTTTAAAACTTGAAGAATTGATATTTTTACATTTTTACTATGAGGCAGATTTAAAACCATTTCAGACGGATCAGTTAGAGAAGCCATGGATCGCCTTCCTCGCCACAGCCGCCAAATAATGAGGCAGTTACAGTTGCCACAGCAACCACAGCCATTTTGTCTTGGTTGCTGATAGTCAAGGTTATGAGCAGCCACTACATGTCATAGTCTCACAGATAAAAAGGAGGATATGAGTTTTTTCTTCTTCTTCAAACTCTTTTACTCCCAGTTACCTTGAAATATCTGCAGTTTTTCTGCTTTCTGATTCTAACAAACAGCTCTGCTTCTTAGCTGGGTGTGTGCAGAAGGTATGGTGCACACACATTAGCATGACCCCTAAGAGTTATGGTAGCCTATATGTTATTTATTTGTGATCTGTGTGATGTGCATGGGGAAAAAGAAACTTTAGAGAGAAATCAGTTCAGTGGCCATGTTGATTACGCTCTGTAGCTCAAATGGCTGTGCTTGCAGGCTTGTGTGTTTGTAAGGGAACAATGGAGTCTGATTATCCAACCACCACCTACCTGCAGGTCTCTGCTTTCTGGACTCGTAATCAGTCTCTGAAGAGCCTCCATTAGCTCGGCGTTAAGTTGTGAACTGCTAATCTTCTTCCTGTTCAGTGGTTATAGTAAACTAATGAAGCTTCACCATGGTTCATTAGTAGCTACACAGGTAGGTTACAGGTAGGGATTTTTTTTGGAAACAAAGAAAAAACAAAGATCTACCTCAGACATGACAGCTGAGTGATTTAATGAATTAGTGTCAAGAAAAGAAAAAGATTAGATGTATGTAAAAAAAGAAAAAAGTGAAACTATAAAAGCAGCAGTTTGGTATTACAGTCACCATTCAATAAAAACACCCCTCAAAACAACATAATTCAACACTGAACTTATTTTCAAACAGCAGAAAAGCTCAAAGGAAAATAATGATCAGTTTTCTTCTATAATAAAAAGTAATGCAACAGATAAAGATTTTTTTTTATTTAACTAAACACAACAATTAAATTGTTTTAAGGCTGGTTTTAGCTTAAATTTTTTTTAAAGGATTCTTTCATCAGATTATTTAACGAAACTAAAAAACACCCAACATCTGGCCTATAAATCCAGATAAAATGCATTATTTACATTTTTATTTAAAAAATAATAGCTAAATAAAAATACTGTTTCATTTAGTCGAATTAATTTGTTTTATGTTCCTTGTATCATCCAAGGCTCCAAGGAGAGTTGTTGTAGCTGCTGATGGCTGTGGGCAGGAAGCATCTCCTGTAGCGGTCTGTGTTACAGGCAATCTTAAAGAAGCACCTGACTGAAGACACTGTTGTTGTAGGACCATCTGATGAAGAGGATGCTCGGGGTTGCCTTTAATGTTCTTCGTTGCACCATCATCTCCAGAATTTATCAGGTTGATTCAAGTCCCTGTCTATCCCTGGGTATGAACTACAAGTACATACCTAGTACACTAGCAATATAGTACTTAATATGTACCTGTAGTTCACATTTTGGTTTACTGAAGTATACTTAAAGTAGGGTGACCATATTTTGATCTCTAAAAAAGAGGACACTTGGCCCAGTCCTGAAACACTGTCATGACTGTGACAAGACTTTAGATTTTAACATATTTAAAGCATACATTCTCCATGTGGTTAGAATGAACAGTTTAATAACAAACTTCAGAGAGGCTTTCACAAGTGCAAAAATGACTTTAAAATCTCTAGAAATTAATTAATAGTAATAAAAACTCTTTACCAGAAACAATAATAGTTCGCTTTTTTAAGTCATACTGGGCAAAAATTAAACAAAAATATGAAATAACATTCTGAGAAAACAGGTATTATTTTCTTTTCAATGTAATAATAAAATAAAAAAGCAGCAGTCTCAAAAACACAATAATGCCTTCTCCATTTTTTAGATTTTATCTTCATCCTCCTCAGTCAGTTTATAGATGAATGAATATTATATATTTCGTTTCCATGTGGACCTACTGGATCTTTGCCACTTTTGTCACACACAGAAACACACATGCCAGCGAAGGGCAAAGTGGTGCAGCGCATCAGAGCCCGATGTCTGTTACGTCTAGGAAACGGTTCAGAACCATCCACTAGGCAGCAGCTCGGGGAGGACGATAGATGAGAGGAAATGTGTCGTGTTGCATGCATCGCACCAGTCAATTTAAGTATGCTTATTAGTCCCCTTAAAAACGATGAAAACCAAGACATTTTCATCAATTTATGAAATCCCCCTTGGGAAAAGGATGTTGGTCACCCTACTTAAAGTATCCCTGAAGTATACTTCAATAAACTTGAAAAGGTTCCAGTTTAGTCCAAAGAAGTAAACTTGATAAAATGAACTTTAAATATACTACTTTTTGTTAAGAGTAATGATCAAAAATAAAAGAAATCAGCAGCAAAACAGTCTTAAAACTTCACAGCACCAAAAACTAGAAAGAATACCAGCTCAAAAAATGTAATCTTCTCTTGAGAAAACAGAGGAACAAACATCCAAAGGAGCAAAACTCCCAACATGCAGCCACCCAGAGAGCAGCGTAATACTACAACACTTCTTCTCCTTAAATTCATACTTTTCCCTCTTCTGCAGCCAAAAGTTGCTTGAACAACCTGCATTTCTCCCAAAAAGTTCTCCCACTTAGAAATTATGGAGGGGTCTGAAATTCACATTGTAGATGTATTTCCACTGTGAGAGACAGCATAAAAAATAAATAAAAGAATCAGTAAATAAAACTGTCTGATTTTTAAGGAACGTGTTTGTATTTTATTGCTGCACATAAGTATTTGAACACCTGTATAACACCGACATAAAAAATGTTAAATGGTCAGACCTATTGTCCACTCTAACCTTGCAAATGCTGCATATTGTCACAAAAAAGATTAAAGTTTCTATTCTATAAACTTCTTGTAAATGATACGTTTACACTTTATCTTTTTATTGCACAGCTACACATGCACATTCTGTAAATATTCACTTTTTGTAATGATCCCACTCAGTTGGACATTCTAATCTGAGTATGCCACTTTGTTTTTAATAACTGCACAGTACTTTGGTTTTTGTAATAGTGTCCTTGATGTACATATATTATTCTTAATTCTCTTTTTCTACTGTTTCTACCTTTCTTGTGTGATGGTGAATGGTTTTATTATCTGTCACTTTGCTGCTGTTACAGAAGAATTTCCCCTTTGTGGAACAATAAAGGTTTATTCAATTTTATTTTATTCTATTCTAAAACCGGCATGGCTGCACAGTGGGACATATGTTACGTTTGTGATGAAAACATCCAACAACAGTCTGAGCGATGAATTCATTTGTGACGTTGCCCGTGTCCGACAGGTTTGTGACCAAAGTCTGAGACTTTAGGTGACAGACTGGAGCTGAATCAATTCGGATTTAAATCTATTTCCACGGTCCAGCTTTCCTCATCAGGTCTCTTTATTTCTATGTGCTGAGCAAATTCACACTTTGACTGCAGCGCATCCAAGCTGAGAGTTTGAAATAATAACGGTATTTGTTCATGTGCGTCAGACCTGGCGTGTTTAACCTTTCAGTATTTCAAGGTTTTATTTCTTGAATTCTGATATTTATGTGCGCTTGAAAATGCCTGATTAAGACTGCTGAGCAGGGGTGTATCTAGAAAGCTTTTAAAGAGGGCTAAATGGGGACCAGTGAGGATCTGGGGGTGTCACATCTAAATAAAAACCTTGACTGGAAGCAGCGCTGTAATACAAAGGGTCAATGTTTGACATGAACATAAATACAGAAAACACAAATAATTCTGACTAATTGAAGCTAATTATCTTCCAACTCAAGCTATTGTTTATTTAAAAATATGATCAACATAAGTCTTTCTCATCAGGAGGGGTTAGTGGGGGTGACTAGTCGGAGGTGCTGTAGGTTTTTGATTTTTGACTCATTAAATTTACACTTAAAGTGTTTTTTTTAGTTTGAGGGAGTTTGTGATGATGTAGCATCTCAATAAATACAGAACAGAAAGTGGTGCTGCAGAATCACAGATGGAATAAAATAACCGACTAATCAACAACTCATTTAACATTTTTACTGATTTATTGACTACTAAATAACTAGCTGCAGCTCTAGAATGTAATAAATACGTCACAGTAAATCTGCATTTAAAGACAATTACTTGGACACAAGTTGGTAATAATTTAATCAGCTAAAAATCAGAGGACCTACATGTTTAGTCAATACATACTAGCATATAGCATTTCCACTTTTGCAAAACTCTCCCTGTTTTGTTCTTCCTATAGTTACTTATTCGACATGCGCTCTCTCGCTTCCAGATTTCTCTGGGAGTGATGTCACAGATCCAGACTAGACCAGACGATGCACGATTTTACTTCCCGTGTTTCTGGTCTGCTTTTACTCGTACATTTTAAAAAATAGCATGCTAATTTTTCTCAGAATCTAATTTCAGATTTTTGTGTAATTTCTTACACAGTGAGCTGTTATTGTTACAGTGTAATTTTCTAATTTAGTACAGTAATTATTTTATTTTATTTATTTTAAGTAATTTCTGCAATGTCTGACCCATGAAAGCCTATCTGCACTTTGTTATTTAACTATTCTGTTTAACCACAGAGAGAATGAACTCTCTGAATGTGTCTTTTTTAAAGTAAACCGAGTATGACTGAAGTGTTTCAGGACTGGACTAAGAGTGTTCAGTTTTGGAAATCAAAATATGATCATCCTAAAATAGTGCGTGATTGCATCAGTCGAATTAGTGATGAGTTATTTTCTAACTTTGATGAACTCATTAAGGCTGCATTGTTTCCAAGATCTCCTTGTTTTTCTAGTGATCTGAATCTGATTTTCTTATTTCAGCCAGAGAGTCTGTAACTATAGTGGTTTACAACTGAGATATCTAATTTAATCACAGGAAGGAGTTTATTTATTTATTTTCATTTTATTCGTCAATGTTACTGTGAGAAAATGTAAAAAAACATTCAGAGAAATGATTTTTGTAAGAATTTATTTGTATAATGGAGCAGAAAATAAGTATTTAGCTCCTACAAACAATCAAGAATTTTGGGCATCTTCTTCAAGAAGCTCTTCTGTCCTCCACTCGTTACCTGTATTAATGGCTCCTGTTTGAACTGGTTATCTGTATAAAGACACCTGTCCACCTTCAGACAGTCAGACTCCAACCTCCACCATGGCCAAGACCAGAGGGCTGTCCAAGGACACCAGGGACAAGATTGTCCACCTGCACCAGACTGGGATGAGTTGATCTACAATAGGCAAGCAGCCGTGTTGATACCAAACATAACCAGCTGTTTTCTACCTGAACACACGCAGAATGTTCATGTGCAGAACTCAGAGCGCAGAGCAACGTTTCCACAGGGAAACTTTAAAAAGTGACACCAGAACAAAACAGAGAGGACTTCCAGCTATCACTAAACTCTGCTATTTGGGAACATGAATGGTTTCTCATGCAGCTACAGTAGAAAAAGAACCAGAACTTTGTCAGCGAACGCATCTTTCAGCAGCAATAAGGTCCATAACGCGCTCTGCACTGAACTGAATGACTCGCCTGAAACAATGTCAAGCTGAATGGAAACATCACTGATACTAGAGAAAAACCAGCTGATGTCCAACATGGCTACCAGTAACATCCAATCAGCCCAAACTCCTGATTCTGGATAAAAGGCAAGTTGGAGGAATCCCCACTGATGAGAAGGGATTTTCCACAACAGCTGCACATGCTGCATTCAAGTACAGCTGGGAGACTAGACTGTCGAAATATCAAAACAACTCCAAAGTGATTTAAGCATGTTTTATTCTCAAATATGGACAAAGTGTTATTTAAACATTAACACTGCTGTTTTCAAGCGCTTATATTGTTTTCTACTCTGGCTATCTCTATTTGTACTATTTTTATTTTATTTTAATTTTTTTAATCCAATCAAATCTACAGTCAGTTCTATACTTTTTCAAGTTATAGAACATAATAAAATCTAAATAAGTTCAGGAATTTAAAGGAAGGAATTCAGAAAAAATGGTCTTTGTTTAATGCTGATCAAAGTAAAAAAAAAAAGTCATATGAACATTTGTATTTATTTTTCTGATTAAAGTGTACTGAAATCGTATCCAACCATGACTTTTGTGTATAATTACACCCCTAAAATATATATGGGGTGGTGATCTATTGGCGCTCAAATAAATCCCACTAACAGATTAATTTACCCCATATTTTGGGGGTTTTTTGCCAGTAAATATAGATAAATCTTTGCTTCTACAAACCTGACTAATCCATTTATACAATCCAAATAATCGTATACTTATTCGTTTTCTGTTTACTGTGGCTGAAGATTACACTTGACAGAAGAAACTATTATAAATCGTAAAGGAATTGGTCTAAATGTTTCCTTTCTGCGGTTATGAGCCGCTGCACTCACTGACATCCTGTAGAGGAGGCTTCACACCAAACGGCCACGCTGGCCTCAAAAAAGCTGAAATAAACAGTCAGAAAAGCAAACAAAGCGTTGCTGCTCCTCTGACACTTTGAGCCGAGCAAACAGCAAGAAAATCAGAAACACACACACAGCAGTTGTTGGGCAGCTGCCACCGGACCTTCATCCAGCTTCTGGCTGAACTTCCCCCAGCCACCATTTCCACCAGACTGCCAACACAAAGGTCAAACATTACTGGCCCACCTCTCTGATTCGTATTGCTCTTTTCAGTTTGCTGTGCGTGGCTGTGGACAGTCGGCTTGAATGTCAGCATAGAGGTCGCAGATTGCTGCTATAAACGGCAATGAAAAAAGTGTCTCCCACTCAGGACTGCGTCTCCTGGTCACAAATGTGTTGGATGGGCTGCAGCATCTCTAAAAGAAAAACCACATTATTCCTTTTTATTTATTTTGTCATGATTTCCAGATGAAAAAGTTTCAGAAGGAATATGGTAGAGAAAGAGGGCGGAGTCTAAAACAATTATATGTCATAAATGTGACCTGAGGAGGAGAGAAACTCTGGGGTTTGAAGAGTTTTGCTAAGTCTAACCAGTACTTGTGTGTTGCTTTTGGGGTATTTTATTGTAAAGGAAAAAACCTGAATTTCCTGAAGTTTTGGATCAGGCTCCAGAACACAGACAATCAGAATCCCAATCATTCGAAAACCTGAACATCAGCTCCCTGCTGCTGCTGTTGTGGCCCAAACTTGATGTCAGCTGTACATCGTACAGCTATTGCTTCAATCACAGGCCCTATATTTCTGTGCACTGCTGCAAAATTGTATTACAGGCCACATATATTATGTCGTTAATCATGAGGCGCTGTTCGTAAAGTTACACTGTCAAAAATGAGCAGCAACAATTTTATATTTAGTAGAATTATTTGCAAACTAAATATTTCGCTTCAATCTAAATATTTAGCTTCTTAAATAAATATTTAGTTTACAAAGTAAATATTTAGCTTTAAATATTTAGCTTCCTGAGTGAATATTTAGTTTGAAAACTAAAGCTTCAATCTAAATATTTAGCTTCTTAAATAAATATTTAGTTTCAAACTAAATATTTACCTTCAATTTAAATATTTAGCTTACAAACAAAATAAAATAAATCTTAAATAAATATTTAGCTCCTTTACTAAATATTGAGTCAATGTAACTTCTTGGGCGTTTTGGTGTAATGAAAACTTAATAGTTTTGGGACTTTTAGTTGTTTGGTTTTCACAGCAGACACGTTAAACAACAATAATTACTCTGTAAGTGGATGTGTTGTAGGTTGAAAGGCTTTGTACAGTCAGCGTTACATCGGCATCCGTGACAGAAACAACCTCATTCCCTTTATAACAGAGTAGAAGGTTGCCGGCGAGACGGGGAGCTATTTTTAACAAGACGCCAATTTAGATGCCATATTGAACTTGCGTGTCTTTAATCGCGTCTCCTCAGGATTTGGATTCCAGCTGGTTTTCATTCTACCAATATAACGAGGCACTGATTTACACGTGGCATGCCTGTTAAAACTAATCATTTTTTTAACTAAGTGGACTCAACACCCTGAGCAGCTTTAAAACCAGAACTCTTAATTGCGTTTTGATGCAGCATGGAGGCGGTATCAGTGTGGTATCCTGGTTCTGTCTCTGGCCTCTCAGTCTGATGCAAATGCTGAATGACCTTTGAAATATGAGAAAATGTGAATATCAGGCTGTGGAGTTGGGATGCTAAATGAAACAGAGAGTCTGCAGCTACATCCTGACACACACACTCCCACTCTGAGGCCCGGCGCTTCCCTCGCTTTGTAATTGACTGACTGTCTGCTTGGTTGACAATATAAGGCGACTGCTTGGCTGAGTGACTGAATGCCTTAACAGGCCACTGGTCCAGTAATTGTGTTGCTTAATGAGGGAGTGACTGTTTGGGTAAACGATTTAGACACAGCTTGATGCTGGTAGAACTGACTGCTGCAGAGATAATAACAAAGTGTTTCCTGCCTACAACTCAAACCTTTAGCCAGAAAATCATTTCTTAGACATAGTTTAATATCCTAACAACCAGGTGGATATTTGACTCAGTCTAAATATGTTCGCTAATAGAACCGTCTAAGATAAAAACTAAGAACGCATTGTATTTACCGTGCTTTGAAATACGGAGTGTCGCTTGTAAAGTTACACGTTAAAAAATTAACAGCATTAATTTGGGTTATTTAGTCTATAATAAGATTAATAACTGAGGGTCATATTTGTGTCCATGTTATTTATTCATTTATAAATGTCACTGTTTATAGCTAAATATTTATTTTACAAATTACATATTTAGCTTCGAGCTAAATACTTACAAGCCAAATATTTAGCTAGAAAGCCAAGTGTATGGTAAACGGCCTGTACTTGTATAGCGCGTTATTTAGTCCATGAGGACCCCAAAGCGCTTCCCACGACACTCAGTCTTTCACACACTGGTGATGATGAGCTACACTGTAGCCACAGCTGCCCTGGGGCGCACTGACAGAAGCCAGGCTGCAGGACACTGGCGCCACCGGGCCCTCTGACCACCACCAGTAGACAGAAGGGTGAAGTGTCTTGCCCAAGGACACAACGACTGAGACAGACAGAGCGGGGACTCGAACCGCCAACCCTCCGGTCACAAGATGAACTCCTCACTCCTGAGCCACAGTCGCCCCAACTTGGAGCAAAAATATTTAGCTAATATGCAAATTGAAATTTTATCAAAATAAAAGCTGGGTCTATATAACCTCCTGCTGCTGGTTCTTCAATGTTGCTGTAAATCCGTCAGTAAGTGTAGCTCATCCTTAGGATGAAACATGTTGGGGAGAAAATAAACAATGATAAAGAGGAGACATTCAGCCTCACCAACAGCTTTTATTTTGATAGTACATTTCCGCTTATCGGCAAGAAAATTAGCATATTAGCTAAATATTTAGTTTGAATCTTCAGAAGGTTGATAATTAGTTTTTAGCTTGAAACTGTGACATTTATAAGTGAATAGATAACATGGATGCAAATATGACTTTGAAAAATGAACCCCAATATTTCCTCTTATGACCAAAATAACCCAAACTGGGTAACTTTACAAACGGCGCCTTATACTGTTAAAGTCTTTGCCCCCTTTACACATTTGTGGAGGAACATTGACCCACTCCTATTTACAGAATTATTTTAATGCAACCACTTTTCTTCATAAACTTCTTTATACACGTTTTATATGAAATGCCTTGAAGCACATTGTTATACCCAATGTTTAACATGCAGCTCTCACATCATTCCTGTCACTTTTCTCTGTGTTGCTGCTGTTTGTTTGCCAAGATGAAGAGAAATAGATGTGAAAGAATGTTTTAGATGAAAAGCATCCAGATGAAATCTTATCTGTTGTCATCAGGCACAAAGCTGGACCGTGTTTCCCTGCTTCTAGTGACAGCTTGTCAGAGAATGCATCGCTTTTCTGTTTTATTTCTTTATAATAAGGAACAATGCCGCTGATTATTTTACACATTCATGCATTGTCTAATAAAAAAGTACACTCAAATTGCAGAAATAGAAATGATTTACATTATAAAGAGCGATGATCTCTGGCTGGTTCACTGATTCAATCAAACCTCATCCAAAGGAAAAGGGGAAGTTCTTCTATTCCTTTAGGTGTAATAAACAAACAATCTCTTGATTTCTCATTCAGAAGATCCATTAGAGTCACCCGGCTGCCATTTTATTCAAAAATGCATCCTGTGATAGTTTCTTTTTCATTCTAAAACGTTGGAGCTGACCGGATTGATATTTTACTGGGAAGAACAGGCGCTGATTGGTGAGGGTGCGGGAACCGGGCCTGCACTGATTTCCAGCAGGTCATGAATAAATTCCACATGTAGCCAATACAAGTGTGAACATATAGGGTTAAAAAAAAAAAGAGAGTTTACTCTTTCAGACTTGAACTTTACGTTCATGGGACTGAGTTTCATTAGAGGGTTCCTAATTATGTCGATCGGCTTCAAAAAGCAGGATTTGTTGGTTGTCCAGAGAAGGAAGCTGGAAAAAGATGAGTGACGGATAATCTGCTGCACAGACCTTCTCCTGTATGACATTATAACATTCACATTTAGAAATATGTCCCCCCTTCTTCCTTATTTGCATTTCTTCATTCTGAGGGATAAAAAGAGAGGGACAGAAATGGGAAATGAATGAAAAAACTGATTTAGTATGCAAGCGCCACAACATCACAATGGGGGAAAGCTAAATTGAAATGTCATTTTGTATTCATGATGAAGCTGTAATAAGCTTGTGTGTGCATGATGGGGGTTTAGTTTTTGCACGCTTGACGAGAGGAAAGATGGAGGTTGTTTTCTACCTGTTGAGCAACAGTTTCAGACTTTAACAGAGGCGGCTTTTCCAGGTCACTCCCAAACCTGGATTTTGGATCAAATGTGTATTTTTATGACTAAATGTTGAAAATCTGAGGTAGATTTCTCATTTGGAGCCAATCTGGATTTGGGTTTAGTGTTATGATTCATGTTCTGCTTTTTGGATTTTCTCATCGAATCTAGGGATGTTCGATATTGACATTTTTACCGATGTCCGATATACCGATATAGCCTATCTCATAATTACCGATACCGATATGCGGGGACCCTCCCTCACAAAAAACAAAAACTACTAAACCATTTTAGGTAACAAACCCAGAAGAAGCCTTTTGATATATTGATAGTTGTCTCAAACAAATAATAATATCTCAAAAACTAAACCTCAAATCTGTCATATTTTGACAGTTTGAGAGAGAGAGAAGAAGTAGCTGAAGAGTTTGATATATAATATGTGTATGGTGTGAAAAAGTCATCTGAATAAAAAATAATAACCGATAATTTCCAACATTACATTTTAATACCAAAATCGGCCGGTAATGACTTTAGGCCGATAATATCGGACATCCCTAATCGAAACCAAAGAAAAAATACAAATAAAACAATTCAGAAAATTCAGTGGTTGTCACATTTTTATTGAAATTGAAACACCAGCTAGTTTTTCCTTGTTGTGATCATAAATAGATGAGCAGAAATGTCATTTTTCATTTTCTTCTTTTCATACAGAAAATAATAAATATTCAACAAAAAAATAGGGTCCATGATATTCTAACTCCCTTTACATCTCAGCTTTGTGTAGTCTGTCCATCTCTTAATAATAATGGCTTGCATTTTATATAGCGCTTTTTGAGACCCTCAAAGCGCTTTACAACAACAACAACAACTCCATTATTCATTCACTCTCACATTCATACACGGGTGGAAGCAAACTATGACTGACTGACAGAAGCGAGGCCGCCATCGCCCCCTACTGGCCAACACCAGTAGGCGGGTAGGTGAAGTGTCTTGCCCAAGGACACAACGACATGTAGCAGGTGGAAGATGGAATCGAACCCACGATTTCTGGGTCGCAGGCTGACAACTCTACCACTGAACTACAGCTGCCCATGATACAGTAGCATTTATTTGGCTTATAGCTGAAGCTACAAAGGTTTTTGGTGTTGGAGCAAAGACAAAAAAGTTGTAGGATCAACACAAAATGTCTTTTACAATCTCTAAAAACCGACTGTGGAACATGTTCTATTATTTGGTAAACTGTTGAGAGAAGAGAACTGGTGCAAAATGTACAAGATATCATCCAAGACCTTTTTAAACAAAAATTTATAGTTCTAAAAAAAAGTACAGTTAGTGAGATATGTTAAGAAGACTAAATCAACAGAAAGAATATAGTTTTGTTAGTTTTTTAGTACGTTGTAAAAATAAGTAGGGCATATTTAGTATGCATTGAACCTTGCTTGCCATTAAACAGAAATTTATGGCTTATGGTATTATTTTCAGTGTTTTTGTTAAAAGTTTTAAATGTCCTACGTTGTTGAACACACCATATATTTCGAACGTTCCTTGAATGTAGTACAGACAAGCTTCTGCTTGATGTTCGTGTGGTCAGTCGATGTACAAAGTTTCACAGGAAGTAGCTAAGGTTGGTCGGAAATGTCACCATATGTGTCGCTAGGCGCTTTTTGGAAAAAAAGTCGTTAAGGGTTTCTGAAAAGTCGTTAGAAATAGTGACAAAGTTGCTAAGTCAGCAACACTGGCTTCAGGCGGTGTCAGATGGCGCCTTATGACGTCACGCGCTAATTTGCATATTGATGACGTCACATCACATCAAAGTGATGACACCATCACTCACTTGGAGGTCTTCATTTCCTACGTTATTAAACTCACCATATGTTTCGAACGTTCTTTGAATGCACCACAGGTGTGACACAGTAGTACAGACAATCTTCTGCCTGATGTTTATGTGTGGCTCATAAAAGAAAGATTGGTCTTATGTACCTGCAGATTGTACAAAACAACTTTGTTTGTAAGCGAGTGAAATAAACCGAGAAAGGTTTCTGATTGGTCAGATGCACCGCGATAAAACTGCATGCAGGACAAGACGGGAAGAGAATCTGTAGAGAATATCGGCGACAGAGTTTCACAGAAAGTAGCTAAGGGTCCTCAGAAATGTCGCTAGATTTGTCGCTAAGCGCTTTTAGGAATTTTTATTATTTATTTATAAATCCAAATTCTTTGAGACCCTCCTTCAGCTCAACTGCTGTCATCTTGTTCTCCACGTTTCCACGTTAAGATTTACCTGATCATCCCCCCGATCCCTCCAGCAGCTGTTAGCATTAAAAGAGTCGCTGACCAGAACATCTGCTAGCTGAGGGCTGGACTGTTTGTCTACAGAGGCACATCTGTTTCTGGCTAAAGTGCACAGCAGTTATTCTTCCCTGTGGAAACGGTAGATGTTTGTACAGAGGGGTCCATACCGAGAAATTGGACTAAAAACAGGCGTACCGACATTCCCCTAGTTAGTAAGAGGTCTCTGAGTTCGGTGCTTTGACCAAGCATCTCCAGTTTGGTCTCTATGCTTTGAAGGACGTTGTTCTTTTGATTTATTCGGAGACTGATTTACAAACCCGAGTCACGGCACTACATCATTTTTCACTTCAACCCTTCCAAACAGCCATACTTGTTCAGTGTTCTATTCTTCCTGTCATGACCTTTGACCTTTGACCTGCGGCGAGAGCGCTGTGAAGGCCTGTTGTTTGTCAAATGTTTCTTATTGTTCCCCAAAACAATTGGACCATTTGGAGGCCTAAACATGTACGAAAAGTCAAAACAATTTTGCGGAAGCATGAGTCGTGCATGAAATGTACGTATTTTAAGGGTCTCGCAAACAGGAAGTCGGCCATGTTGGATTGAACCTGTGATTTTGACCAATTTCTATCCCGTTTTGCCGCTTTTTTGCCTCTACATTTGTTTAAATTTCTCCCAGAGGTTTTCATCGATTGGCTTGAAAATTGGTGATTTAGCTGATAAGGCATTAGAGAACTTAGGTTACCAAAATCCTGACTTTTCGTGCATGCTGAAGGGGCGGGGCAAGGCCTTAAACTTTGACTACACGCCAAAACGATTTACATTATTATAACTTCTATGAAGAAATTCACAGAGACACCAAACCTGCTGTGATTGGTCCCTATCAGATCCCCAACAAATCTCAGTGGTCCAATGACGACATCACACAAGCCCCGCCCCCCGAAAACAGGAAATGTAATGTTTTACTTTAAAAGGTCCATATTTAAACCTTTTAACCGAATTACCACCAACCCGTGCCTAGTTAGTGTAACTAGGATGGCCATGGTGGCTTGGCAAATCTGATGGTACGCCACGGCCATACGTTTAGCTCTAATTTCCACAAAAATCACCTAATCTGACAAAAAACCTCGATGAATATTACTCCAAACCCTTAGAAATGTTTTAGCATTTTTCAACAGCGCCCTTCAGAAGCGTTAAAACAATCGGTTCAATTGAGGCTGCTTGCAGCTTTGATTTGATAGATTTATTGATGTATTTGTGTGTATTTGCAGACCGGAGGTTTGGTTTAAACCATTTCAGAAGCTGGTAAAGACCACATCATTTGGATCAGCTGAGGGTTGTAAACCAGAGACTTTGTGTGGGCGGCGGCAGAACAAACCAGCGGGAAACGTTTTGCTTGTCGGCCCTTTCTGTGATTGCATGTATACCATTTGCATCTGTGGGCTGTCTCCAGGCGCCGCCTGTAACGCTTGTGATGGACCGGCAACCTGTCAGGCATCTACACCGTCTCTCATCCCATGGCTGCTTGGATGAGCTCCAGATCCTAGTGATAGTGAAGCGGATCGAGTGGGTGTGGACTGGCAGGTGGGCAAACAGCGCTCTACTGGATTATCACCATCAGATGAAATATTAGAGGGGATTAGGAAGATAATTACACTTTCACTTAGATGAGGTTTTATTGGGTGAAGTTTAACAGCTCCTGTTTCTACTCAGGCTGCTCAGTATGAGGGATTGCTGAGGTTGGAGTCTGCATCAACGGGGCCCAACCTCAAGTAAATGACTCCGTGCAATCTGCTGGGATTCCTTACATAGAAAACTTTAAACTGACTGTATTGAAATGACTTTTCTTGTAAAGCGCCTTGAGATGACACATCTGTTGTGAATCGGCGCTTTATAAATAAACTGAATTGAAGCTGAAGAACAAAAGGCAAGCTGTTATTGAATTTTCATTTCAAAATAGAAAATATGAAGTTGAAATAAGAGACATTTTTGTTTTTGTGGTTGAACACAGAGGAGTTTAATTTTAAAATTGCATTTGATTGTATTTTCCTTTACACACTGATGACAAAAATAAAAAATCATCCTAAAATTGCCTATTTTCTTCACGTTTCTCCAAACAGGAATCTGTCCAACACAGGGAACAAAAACAAAAGTACAAATTTGCCTTTCATATTTCCCTTTCACTATGTTAAGCCTTGGATTTATGTGGATTGAAATGGATTTTTCAGCAGCTGTCATGGAGGTCATTTCACAGATTTTATTAAAGAACCACTTTGTTAGTTTTTCTTTTCTTTTTGGGGGATGGGTGTCATTGCCAAGGCCTGAAAGTATCAATAATTAATAATTTTTATTGTTTATTCATAGCTGGAAACAATCCTGCCTCTTATATGGAAATGACTACATATAAAGTACATAAAAAGATATCTGTACCAGTGGAATATCCATCCATCCATCCATCCATTTTCTATACCCGTCATTCCTATGCAGGGTTGCGGGGGGGCTGGTGCCTCAGTGGAATATCATAAACTATAATTCAAAGAGATTTCAACACCAAGAAATTAAAAATGATTAAAAATAGGAATCAAATGGTGGAATTTTTAATGCATAACGAGTCAGTGGCACAAAACTATCAGAGGGACACAGATTGGTCTTAGTTTAAAAGGCATATTGAAAACGGGAAAAAATAGTCAATGTTATGCAGTTTGCAAGCAAAATTATGCAAAACCAAACTAAAATCCAATGTTCTTGGAGCCAAAGTTTCATTTATATAGCAAGACGAGCAACATCTCTCACTCTCCTGCGTATTTAGTCAGATCGTTCAAACTGAAGGTTTAATTCTCCAGAAAACTGAAAACCGCTCTTTCATTTTTATGAATAAATGCTTCTTTCAGTTTCTCATAAAAAACTTTTACATTCCGTATTGTTTTCTCTGCATTGGCTCAAATTTCTTAGAGTTGTGGGAATATTTTTTATTTAATTAGTTAGTAATTCTTAGTGTAAGGGCTTGTAGGACAGTAGGTCATGTTGGAAAAAAACAAGGCCCTCCGTGTGTAATGGGCTTCACAGACGTCAGAGCGGCAGGATATCTCCACGCCGTTCTGATCTCGGCTCATTAATCTGAACCGGCGTAGAGCGGCTCTTCTGGACAAAAAGGCGGAGCTCATGTCGATTAGAGATAAACAGTGATTTGCTAAATATGATATCATTTTTTAGAATAAAAGGGTTCGTGTGACGACTCTGTCCGTAATATTGATCAATATGCTTATTAAATATCAAAGAACACCTGAAGGACATCAGCCTTTTTCCATAATAATCTGTTTATCGGTGCAGAAACTGCTCACAGTGGAGCTCTGATTGATGGAGGGAAGCAAAAGACAGATAATCTATAATAAAAAACCTTTTTTTTTCAAAATAAAATTGGCAGCAAGTGTTAGATTTCAGATGTTTTTGCAGGTTGGTCAAGAACATCCAAACATCTGACCTGTGCAACGTCTGGGTCTAATCTGTAAGGTTGGACTGGACTATTTGTCTATATAAGCTGAACCTGGGTTTATTACCTGCAGGAGGTGCGTCGCCGTCTTACCAACTTGACAGGTTTGTTCAGCTTGTTTTCTGCTGGTGCAGAAGAAAAACAGACGAAGGTGACGAGGAAGAGTGGAACAGATCAGTCTCTTAGCTGCCGATGGACAAAGGAGCAGCAGTCGGATGAAATGGAGAGAAATAAAAAAACCACCAGAAGCTCAACAGGTGTGGCTAAATTTGGAGGAAGCAGCCCAATTAACCTGGTGATTTTCAAAGTAAAAGTTTGGTTTAACCTTTGTCTCCAGCATGATCATACTCTGACAATATGTCTGTTATCCCCCAGTGTTTGCTTTGCACTGTTTACCTCCCAGCTGCAGAAACGCTGCGTCTCTAATTACGTTGTGTGTGTGTGTGTGTGTGTGTGTGTGTGGCTCTCTCCGTGTAAATGCCAGCTGAATCATTCAAAGTGAAGGCCAGATTTTTACAGCGACCTTTAGGCCCTCATCAACCTCCCTGTCTAACCAAACACACACACACACACACACACACACACAGTGATTCTCCGTCGTTTCTGCCTCCATTTAACCTGGAGATAAATATCACTCGTCTACTGCCACCACAACTCCCTCGTCCTCGCCTTCTTGTCTCCGTTCAGTTCATTAAAAAACTGTTTCAGCGGCGCTAAAATATCATAGATAGAAAAGATAAAGAAAGGGTTTTTAAATCTGACAAATGAATCAATGTTTTGGCTCAAATTGGACTCAGAAGTGGCCTGTGGCGTATTCTGCCTCCTCTGTTTGTTTTATTCTCCCTTTGTTTTCACTGAAACATTTCTTTCTTGTCATGATGTTTCACCTTCCAGACTTCACCATAGGTATAATTTCTCGCTAAGAAAACAATGTTTAAAATAAACAATATTCCACCTGATTCGTGAAGCAGCAGGGCTGCATCTTTGTTGCTTTAAAACTGGGCTAAAAACATTTGGAACGCAGCCTCTCATTCTCTCCACATAATTAAAAGCTACTTTACTTCTAATTGAAACCCTTGAAAGTCAGATGCACCCTGAAATTAATACATTCACTGGTTGAACGACTTTGGGTTTTTTAGTTTCTGTTTTTGTTCAGCTGTGTAGCTCTTATGTTAGCTAATTATCAGAATCAATTAGCAGAGTTGTTATTAAGGAGTCATTTTAAACGTCCACAGCGGAGCAGCCTCCCTGAGCTCACAGCAGGCTTCTTACTGGGACAGGAGCCTGAATATTAACCAGCCTTGTGGCAGAAAATTATTTATTTGTCAGAATCATTTTACATTAATCCACAAAATCAAATAAAAAATTATCGATGCATATCCTTTCTCAACTGTCTGCGGAAATTCTCGATTGCCATAACAGCTCTCACCTATCATGTTTCTCTTGGTTGTTTTGGTGATTTATGTTCAGTGATGAGCTCCTCATCAAGTGTTTTACCCTGGAACGCCTCCCTGCCATCACCCTAATCTTTAGCCTGCTGCACAAATGATCCGATGCAAGACGGGACATAATCCGCTCCTAAGCATAATCTTATGTTTAAACGGAAGAAACGTGGGATTAAAAGTCGATGGCTTCAGTTTAATGTTAAACATCAGGGTATGAGATCAAATCTCACGTTGTAACTAGAAATTGATTGACATTAAAACGTGATATGGGAAAATATGTGTATTGGTATTGTAAACAAGGACATTGGGTCGAGTGCAGATGAGTCAGGTAAGGAAACGCCATAAAGGGAGCCATCAGACCCCCACCTCCACCCAAGCTCCACCTGGAGAGCACCCAGCCAGCTACAGCCAAACAACCGCTCCCACGGAGGAAACACTGGAAGGAAGATTAAAATAACAGGTTAAAATATTTTAATATATAGTAGATAAATATGTTCAGACTAAGGGTGCGTTCACACCGAACGCGTTTGAAGCGTCAAGGGCGTCAGGTTTACATGTAAAGTCGATGCAGAAGCGCGTCAGGGTTTCTGCGTCGCGTCACGAGCGTTTTTGCGTCGCGAAATCGGATTCCTGCCTCATTTGCGCGAATTTGACGCGTGTCAGAAAATCTGCGCGTCATTTTTTGTGGTGCATTTTGTGCATTCGCGCATCACGAGCGTTTTTGCATCTGCCACTGAAGATGAAAAATCTGAACTTCGGCATCAATTCTCGCCCCATCAACCAATCAGGAGCCTGGTGGCGTGGTGTCACGTGATGCTGTGACCCAGTTCACGGCGTCAGGTCCGGCAAAATTCATTCATTCAACATGGAGGAAATACTGATAATCACCCCGAGCTACACGACACCAGCTGCTTTCTCTACAGAGACGGGAATAAAAAGGAGGAATATACGTGAGGAGATACGGCAACCTGGTGAGTTCATTTCACTTTGGAAAGTTTTCACGTTACTGCAAACCTGCGCAGGTACGGAGTTAAATCAGGGCCATAATCTTTGTGTATTTGAAAGAAATATTTGAAACTGAAAATATGTAAGCTGAAAACGAAAGTCAAGTTTTTAATGTGAACAATGAAAAACAAAAAATTGGGCTCAAATAAAATGAAATGGTACTGAAGGTTTATATTAATTGAAATTTCAATGGTATTTTTATTTTGTAATTTTTGATTAAACTTTAATTCAAAATGTTCAGTATTATTTTTATTTTTTCAAGTTTAAGAATTTTTGTTCCCTTCAGTTTCAGATTTTATTTTTTCAGATTCAGATCTTTCTAATTAAGATCAAAAAAGTTCTTTACAGTTTCAGATTTTTCTTCCAGCTTCAGATCCTTTTTCTGCTGTTTTTCAGTTTCAAACTTTTGGCCCTGATGTGGCGTGGTGGGCGGGGCTACACAGAGAGGGGCGGGGAATCATGAGTGACATCAGAAGCAGGAGGCTGAAGACGTTCTTTCCCAACCACTGTGTCAGAAATGGACATGGGAAATGTCCATTTCTGACACAGTGGTTGGGAAAACTGTTCATAATTGATCATTCTTACAGCATAATGAGTGAAACAGCTTTAATAACTGAGCTTTAGTGGTTACGCTTGATGCATTCTCTACCAATCATGTAATAATACAGTGAAGCAGGTGTTTGATTATTTACATTCCCACGTTTCCTGAAGGCAACATGATAGAGGGACCGTCTTCAGCCTCCTGCTTGTGATGTCATTCATGATTCCCCGCCCCTCTCTGTGTAGCCCCGCCCACCACGCCACATCAGGGCCAAAAGTTTGAAACTCAAAAACAGGAATCTGAAAGTGTAGAAAAAAGATCTGAAGCTGGAAGAAAAATATAATCTGAAACTTAAGGGGAAAAAATTCTTAAACTTGAAAAAAAAAAATACTGAACATTTTGAATTAAAGTTTATTCAGAAAATTACAAAATAAAAATACCATTAAAATTTCAATTAATATAAACCTTCAATACCATTTCATTTGATTTTGAACCCATTTTTTGTTTTTCAATGTTCACAATAAAAACATGACTTTCGTTTTCAGCTTACATATTTTCAGTTTCAAATATTTCTTTCAAATACACAAACATTATAGCCCTGATTTAACTCCATACGCAGGAAACTCTCCACAGTAAATAAGAGAATGGAGACTCTCTCTTCCAGCGCCAGATCGACAGCTGCCATCTTGCAAAAACACCGTCTGGCACTAGCTCCTCCCACAAAGTTGCGTATTTCCGGCTTGACGCGCATCAAGCTGCGAATGTTGAAGCATCAAACTTTGGCGTGCGGCACGTTTTTGACGCTTTGGT
This sequence comes from Valencia hispanica, assembly GCA_963556495.2. Classification (NCBI taxonomy): domain Eukaryota; kingdom Metazoa; phylum Chordata; class Actinopteri; order Cyprinodontiformes; family Valenciidae; genus Valencia; species Valencia hispanica. The sequence goes on from OY747720.1 coordinate 1,752,803, forward strand.
GTGAACGCATTGTAAATAATAAACATGTATAAAATATAAGCGAGCAAAACATGCAGAGCAATTAAACAGACAATAATAAATAATAATCAATTAAAAGCTGGGCTAAAAAGGTGAATGTTGAGCCTGCTCTTAAAAACATGAACGTTCTCTGAGGTTCTCCAGCAGCCTGTTCCTGAGGTGAAACTGGAAAGACGCCTCGCCATGCTTGTGTGTCCTGACTTCAGGGATGACAAGGAGACCATTTAGACACTTAAAAACCATTAAAAGAACCTTACAATTGATCTTAAAACATACAAGGAGCCAATGCAATGAATTTAAGACAGATGTAATGTGCTCTCGCCTCCTGCTCTTCATCACCGGTCTAAAATGGTTAAAATCATTCAAATCTAAATGGCTCTTCTTCAACAGGGGCCTCACCACCGCCCGTCTAAAGGCGGCAGGAAAAACCCCCGTCTGAAGGGAGCAATTCATCAAGGTTAAAATCTCATCTCTAAAGGATCCATAAAATGACTTAAAAAAGGACGTGGGAATCGGGTCCAAAACACATGTGGTGGGCCTCACTGAGGAGAAAACTTTATCAAGAGTCCCAGCTTCTACCAGGACAAAACAGTTTCCTCTGGTAGAGACACATGATCAGATGGGATTAAACCATGTTACTCTGAGAAGATCAAATCTTACATCTGAAGTGGGCTGGAAACTCCTCACAGAGAGCGTTTCAGGGGGTTTTATGAAATGCATCAGAAACATTTGTGGAGAATAGAGTTTTGGGATTATTTTTATGATCTGAGATGATTTTGGAAAAGTATGCATTTCTTGAATTTCTTGCCGCATCATTGTATCATTTGAGACGTTCTGTCTATATTTGATGGTTTATCGTGGTTTTATTTTTTCTCTGTTTTCTCTCTGCCACCCTAGAATTTCTCTTTTGTTTTTTTGAGGCTTTCATTTCTCCACGGCGATTCTAAATTTGAGAGTAAACTTTGGACTTTAAGTGGGGCAGTTCTGAGCAGACGTTGAACGTCTATCGGTGGTATCAAAAATTTCAGATTTCGACTGTCTCGGAAATCGGTAAAAAAAGCAGATATCGAACTTAACCCTCTACACTAATAGATTAAGCTATTTTAGAGTTTTTCTGCAGCTTGGCCTCATTGTTTCTGGGCGGGACGTAGAGCAGAGACAAGCTGAACATTAGCCAAAATACAGTAACAGCACAGATATCTTCAGTAACATTCTTTTTCCTCAGGTGATTTATTTAAACAGAATCAGGATTTTGTCAAAGAGGAACATTATGGTCATAAATGTAGCCAAAACAAGCTCTTATCAGTTTAAATTCCACTTTTTTTATGATGATGGAAGTACTAATATTTTTATTTTTGGAATGGCCGTTTTGGGAATCATCTCCAAAAAATGCAGTTTATATAAGAAAGACACCAGACGAGGAAATAAAAGATGAAATCAATCTGCTAGTTGGTGAATGATGCCGGAGAAATTATAATAAATGAATGAGAACTAGTTTGTGTCGCAGCAGTGAACTATGAACATGAATCGATTCCTTTCAGCTGTGAACATCAGGTCAACAGGTGAACTAGAAGGACTAACTCTGCAGATGTTCACTGACTGAGATTGTTGAAAAAAACGAAATAATGTCACTAATGTTTTTATCCAGTTTCCCAGGGATCCGGTCCAGATCCTGGAACTCGTTTCTTACTGCTCAACATTCGGTTAAAGAACTGTAGCTTCTTCAAGGAGCCTGAAAGCTCCATATAAGGTCATAAAGTTTTCACATTTACCTTCGTAAATCAAGTTTTGCCATCTTGTAGAAAATATCTGCCCAAAAATGTCAAGTTTGCAAATGTGCAGAAAGAGGTTTGCATGGTTGTAAATAAAGGTTTGCATCTTAAAGAATAATAGAAGTTCTTTTGCAAACATCCTGTTTTGAGATGCGCAGCATAAAAGTGCGAGAGAGACTCTGAAGTCACCCGATTCGAATGTTATCAACCTTTAAATGGCCGTTATTAGCGGTCATCACTCCCATACAATAGCTTCAGAATGTGCCTCCTCTACATCCTAGCATGCTAGAAGGTACGCATCTACCATTCTTATCGATGATAATATGCATTTGAATTTTTTTCAGCATCACCCACGTCTAAAAGCGTTTCATTTTTGTTAACTTTATTTAAAACCTGTGTTTAAAATTTAGGTAACAATGGATATTTACTTATAACCTTACCCCATCCCCAACCCTCATCCTAAACACTCAGGACAAGTTTCTAAACCTAAAGTCACAAAAAAAACGACCTACTGAGCAGGAGGTAGAGGAGGAACATTCTGAAGCTACTGTATGGGAGTGATGATCGCTAATAACGGCCATTTAATAGGTTGATAACATTCGAAACAGGTGCTGAAGTTGCGGTTGCGAATTTTGGCACGGTCTTTACACTCTTCTCTGATTGGATGGTGACAGATCACACTGTCCAATCAGAGAGCAGGCTACTTCCTGTCTTTCCACAGCGCTCCAGACTCTTAAAGTCGAGTATGGACGACGGTGTGAGTACCTCTGTGAATCAGGTGGGTTATTATTTAGGATGATGTGGGAATACATGTCATGTTTAATAAGTGAGAATAAAACGGTTACATTTGATTGATCAAATAACAGCCCACCTGATTTGCAGAGGTACTCGCGTCGTACGCAACCACAACTTCAGAGTCTCTCACGCAGTTTTATGCTTCGCATCTCAAAGCAGGATGTTTGCAAAATAACTTATATTCCTTCAAATGCAAAACTTTATTTACAACCATGCAAACCTCTTTCTGCACATTTGGAAACTTGAAATTTTTGGGCAGATATTTTCTATGAGATTCCAAAACTTGATTTATGAAGTTGAACTGTGAAATTATGTGCAAACTTTATGACCTTATATTGAGCCCATTGGTTTTTCCTGAAGTTTTGTAAAAATCCATAAGAAAATGTCTCATTTGGTGCTAATGGCTGTTTTCGGAGCGTCTGACAGACAGTAAGGAAAAGTGGATTTTACTCTCCTACACATCCATGCATCTTCTTCTCCTGGTTAATAGAAAACAAAAGTAATACTGTTTGTTTCCACACATGCATATGTTGCTGCCATGACAAATGTTTATTACTGTAACGGTTAAAGCCTGACACGTCCTCGGGTGATTGGTATTACTTAGCTTCATGCATCCACTCAGAAAGAGAGAGACTCTTATCTGTTGTCGCGTCGCTGCTGAGTCGTGAAACTGATTTTAGGGGTTTGCAGTTATTTCTCAAGCATGACGATGTTAGAAAATACCAGGATTTGCATCTTTATTAATGATTTTTTTTTTTATCTTTACCTTCCTGGATAGGAAAGATGTTTTAATCTGCTCCAGTTAATGTGATGCAGAAAGGCTTATATATATAACTATAGTTATGACCTTAACTGTGTCCCAATCAAACGGGACACAGTTAAGGTCATAACTATCTATACCCCCATAGATTTAGAATCATTTTCATTGATCCAAGAAGTTTGTTTCTGATAGGAAATCAGTCGAAACACAATAAAACAAAGTAAACTATAAGCTGGTCAAATATGAAATAAAGCAAGAAAAAAGAGAGAGAAGAGCATGCGCTATTATTGGAAATGTATTAACTTTTTTGAGGGATCCCGTTTTTATTTACAATCAGGGCCTGGTTACTCCCTAAATACAAAGATACTTGATCTGAGAGCTACGATCAAGATGGACCTTTGGTCTTTTCCAAGGTTAAGTCATAATGTAAGTTATTATACATTGCCATATTTAAGAAATGAGAATATTACAGGAAAGTTCATTTATTTCAGTACCATCATCACCAAGTGACACACATAAAGATTAATTCCACAGAGACCGATGTTTTCAAGCCTTTATTTCTTTTTTTCCCTTTTTTTTACGTGTCCTGTTTGGCAGTGTGGAGCTCAGAATTGGTGTCTGAGTACCAAGTAGAAGCCCAACAGATTTACTTTCACAAGCGGAGCAGTACAGCTTTTGCTATAGTCCTCCACTTGATTTATGTGTGAAAAATCTTTATTATGAATTGTTGGGGTTTTTATTTCCTGATGTTATGGACACGGAGACGGAAAATTAAGGAGAAGAAAGAAGGAAGATGAAGAAGAGAGGTAGGAAACAAAAAGTCAAGAGAGAGGGTGAGTTGAAAATACAAGAGAGGAAGGGGAACAAAGAAAACACAGGAAGACATTGAAGTCTGCCTCCATACCCACAGGACGGCAGAGAGAGGGGAAAAACAAAACAAAACACGAAAAAGGAACATCGACAAAACCAACCAAACATTGTGAACTAAGAACTAAACAACCACATCACACAAGAATGGATATAAAAATACAACAACAATGTCACAGAAAAACTCATGGTACCGATTAATCAAGCTCTAGTAATGATAACCTCAGCCCAAGAATATATCCTTAAACACCAGAGACCCCACATCTATGTGTGTGTGTTAGCATGCTGGTGCATATAAGGTTTCTCCATAAGAGTGTTCGATAGTTGGTGTGAGCAGGCATCAATCCGTCCCCCAGGAATCGATGCAGACATGAATATTTCATGCCCCAAGACCCTATATGAGTGGTAAAGTGATGGAGCGGGTGGACAGAGGTGTTCGGGGATGGGGAGGGAAGCGCTGGGAGACAAAATGTCTTCCCAGGGAGCCAGCTCCCCCACTGACCCCAATAGGCACCGCTGTTCACCGGGATTCACCAGGGGAAGGGAGGCCATGGCACGTTCAACCCTGGGCCCACGGCCACAGCACCACCAAGCCTCACGGACCCCAAGGCAGTCCCCCCAGCCCCATCCCAGAAGGGGAACTAAACCCACCCTGACATTCGCTCTACTATCAGAACACAAAAGACACTAGACACCCAGGTTGACTTTAGTCCCCCCCCCTCCGGCACAGACCCCCACCCCCCCGTCCAAGTGCCCTCGTAGGGGGAGAGCACCTGTCGCTAGTTAGCAATAGCCTCCCCACCAGCAAAGGAGGCCCCCAGCACCACCTGCGCATCGGAGGCCCCTGCGCCCCAAACCCAGGCGACATACCTGCCCAGACCAGAGAGCAAACCGATGAACCGGGCGGATGACCCACCAGGCTGACATCCACCAGCCCCATTCCCTTGTGGAGCAACCACTGCTGTTAAATGGCCCGGCAAGCGACCAAACCCAGCGCCCCACCCACCTGCCCTGCACGCCCACTACCCGGCCAGTCCACCCGCAGGTCCGACCGAACCCGGGCAAACGCCCGACCCCAGCGCCCCACAATGCACAAAGACCAAGACCCAGGAGCTAAGTACAGTGCGAAAAAGGACTGATCAGGCCAAGAAATGCCACCCAGCCGCCGCGACCACCAGCCAGGCACCCCAACCAGCAAACAAGGCGAGACGCCATACAGGGACCCGCGATGATAATCGGCCCAGAGACAAAGAGTGAGGAGGCTGCACATGCCGGCCATCGGCTGGCCTTGACCCCCACAGGCAACAGAGACCCCACACCGGCCGACCCCCAGCCAGGACCCCAGCTAGGGGGCGTGGCGCCCCAGAGCCCCGAACCCCCAGGAACACCCCAGACCCTACCCAGGCGCAGCACGGCCACCAGGCCAGTAACCCATGTCCGTCACTACAACCCCCCTAAGGCACCGCATGCAGCCATCAGGAGTAACAAGCCTTCATTTCTGTTAATTATGATGATTTTTGGCTTCCACCCAATAAAAACACGACATTTAAGGTAAATATTATATTATTATTAATATTATTAGTCATTTTTGTCTCCTTTTGGCCAGATTATACTTTTTATTTTATTTTATACCTTTTTAAAATGAGTAAGGCATATTTGCTTTAGTTTATCCACCTAAACGACGCCAGAAGTTATTGTTTTAATGCAGCTACTCTCTCGTGTTTTCATCACAACTTACTGAATCATAAGTTTTTACTCCCAATGTAGTAGAGCTAATTAAAATCACAAAGTTTCTTTTTAGTGTCTGTGAACATCTGCTGTGTTGCTGTGGTTTTTAGTCCATCAAGCTAATCTCCCATGGCAACATATGGAGTGAGAAATAAACTGTGAAATTCAAGAGTTAAGACAATCAAAGTGTGGTAGAAAAATACTGACTCAGCATTTTTTTAAATCTTTTTTTGGTTTATCAACCCAAAGAATAAACAGAACCAAATGCTCAAATCATTAATATTCCTTCTAGTCAGAACAAACGTTGTGGTAAAAGATGATTTTAAATCTTAAACTTTATTTATTTGTCTTTCTTGTTCTGTTTTATTTGATATTTAATCAGATGAAAGAAGGAAGTGAAGGGCCACACATACATGTTCCCCGATGGACTCCAACACACGCTAACACTCTCTGCCCACAGCAGCTTTTTCTTTTTGCTTTTAGGTGAACATCAAAACTCCTTCAAGCAGTGACTGAGGATATTGGAATCAGGAATCCAGTACGGGGCTCCCGAGAGATTAACTACATGATACAAAAACACACAGACTCCAGTTTATAGCTTCTTCGTCTTTCTCTCCAACTCGTCCACCTCAATATTTAATGGATGTCAGTCCGCTGTTTCCTCCGCTCTGTTATTTCCTTTTTTCTGCTGTTGTGCTCGGCTTCTCAGCCTTTTTTTGCCTTCCCACCGTTAGGGGCCCTGAGAGATCGCCAGATCTTGTTTCTGTATTGTTCAGGCGAATTTCTTTTACTTGGAGGCACGGAGGAAAAATGTATTTTTGGATTTGTGTTTACTGCATCACAGCTTTCCCTGGAACAAAAGCCACATCAGTAACGGGCTGCCTATTCCTCGGAGCAGTGGCGTTGGTCTGCACACCTTCTTCAGCAACGAGACATAAAATGAATTTATGTTTTGCTTATCAAGCTTTACTAAAATACCTTTCTGTCCCTACTTCAGATAACCCCCCCCCCCCCCCCCCCCCCAGATATTAGACCAGATTATGTATTAAAGTTGTTCTCAAATCTAGCCACACCTTTATTAAAACGCCATGTTTCTAGAAAACTGAATCATTCTAAAGCTTTTTCTACCTTTACTGGTACATTTTTCCTATAGCCTACAATTTAACTGTAAAGTCTGGAAACTACAAATATAATATACATACATATAATGTGCACACCTTTAAGCTAATATTCTGTTGAAGCACCTTTTAATTTCACTAGTTCAAACCTTTCTTCTGAAGTAGTAAAGCTATCTTTCCTGACTTGTTTGCATCCTTTAAACTGAAAATGGGGCGCCGTTTGTTAAGTTCCACCGTTAAAAGTTATCAGCAATAATTTGGATTATTTGGCCTGTCAGAAGAGGGGAAAAATGGGGGGTTCGTTTTTCAAATTCCTAATTGCTCTACATTCAGTCATAAATGTCATAGTTTCAAACAAATATTAAGTTAGCAAGCTAAATTTTTAGCTTCAACAAAATATTTTGTTTGTAAACTAAATGTTTAGTTTACAAGATAATCTATCTTTGAACTAAATATTGAGCTCAGAGCTAAATATGTAGCTAAAATGCTAATTTGCTTGCCAAATAGTGGAAGTGGACTATCAAAATAAAAGCTGGGTCTTGCTAACCTCTGTTTAACGTCCTGCTGCTGTAAATCCATCGGTAAACGTCTGTGTCGCCTCATCCTACATTTTAAGACAAAAAAAAAAAAAGGTCCCCAGCAGTTTATAAAGCTTCACAAGACCCAGCTTTTATTTTTGTAGTCCACTTCCGCTTATCAGCAAGTAATTATCCATATTAGCTGTATATTTAGCTCTGAGCTAAATGTTTAAATATTTAGCAAGCCAGTTTGGAATGCTAGCTAAATGTTTAGCTTTAAACTAAATATGTTTTTATAACTGACATTTATAAATGAATACATAACATGGACACAAATATGACTTTGAAAAATGAACCCCTCGTTTTTTCTCTTATGACAGGTTAAATAATCCAAATTATTGCTTTTAATTTACAAACTGCAGCGTATAACTGAAGCCATAGTTTGCAGCGATGTTACAAAGAATGAACTGTTCAGCAACACTCAGTCTAGGAGAAGGAGAAACAAATGTACAGCAACAATAACGGGAGATTTACTGGTCAGGGGGCCGGCAGCAAAACAGCAGGAATCTATTGTGTTTTATGACAACAATCTCCTTTATTTTCCATGTGTCTGGGCTAGTGTGTAGCTTTTTTGACAAAAGTCTTTTTGTCAGAGACATCAATAAAGTCTAGCTAAAATCCCCCTCCAAGCTTATGGGAGAACGTGTTCTTGTCTGATGGAGCAACCCTGGAGCGTTTTGATTATATTTCCAGTGCATACCACCAAAAGATCCCCATATTCATACTGAAGCACAGCGTTGCATGCATTGCAGTCTGGGGTGACCTTCTTCTTCTCAATGAAACTGGATTTTCAACAGGATTCATGAAACTTTGAACAGTTCCAAGTATCAGTCAGCGCTTAGACGAAATGCAGGTAGCATGTGTCTGCAGGAAAACCAGAGAAGAAGAAGGATTTCATGTTTTTAGGATCGCAATATTAAACTAAAGAAGGGGGCTGTTAGTTGGTGCCAAACTCCAGCAGTCATTGGGCGAGAGGCAGGGTCCATCAGAACAGGCAACCACAAACTCACAGCTCACGACAATGAAGAGACCAGTTAACCCATCAGTCCAGTGGGAGGAAGCCAGAGTACCCAGAGAGAACCCAAGCTTGCGCGGAGAACACTCAAACCCAGGATTGGAACCCAGGACCTTCTGCTGCAAGGCGACAGTGCTACCATCTGCTCCACTGTGTGGTTAATCAAAGCGCTTTTTACACTGAATTAACTAGAGACATAAAGTGGTATTTATGTTTTTTCTAACTTCTAAGCAATTTTTGAAGTCTATTAAAGTGTATTAAAAGTGATTGTTCATAACTAAAGGTTGAGATTTGAACTTTCAGAGAGGGAGTTTGAGAACTTCTGGTCTGAACGCTGGACGACGTTGAATCTTGACTTTTATACGTCAACACAGGTCTGAGTTGAATCACCCCATAAATCTGCTATACATGTAAGAACATGCATCGATTTTCATTATCATTCGTATGCAGGAAAGTGGAACTGGAAACTTTTTCCGCTCTGTGATAAAGACTGTCTCATAAAAGCATAGTTTCTGCCTGACGTTTCATTTTACCTTCTGAGGAAATGTCAAGTGGACCAGTGAGCAGACCACAATCAAGGAAAAGGTTTGAAAATCATCTTCAGACCGTGAGGCTTTTTCATAAAAATAAGAAATGCCAAATAATGTTTAGGTAAATGTCTGAAAAAGGGGAGGGTGGCATTTTCTCTGGAAAAGCAGCAAAAAATGCTTTTACTAGCAGAGACTGGCCTTTTTTCCCCAAAAACTATAAATGATGCTACTGGGAGAAAATGTGCAAAGAAGTGATAAATGTAGAGAAACGTCCCTTATTAAAAGCAGCATTGTCTTCACTTGCTTTTATGTGTCTTTGAAAAGGTGAAATTTTGGTGTTTGATTACATTTTATTATTACTTTATATAGAAGTATTGTCTGAGATGTTCCAGAAAGAAAGTCACTGCTGTGGCAAAATAATGTGGACTGGGCCGGGCGTGGTCAAACCTCTGGTTACTTCAGATAAGCTCAGAGGTTCCGGGGTCTCATTTATCAAGCTTGCTTGGGCGCAAAACGGGCTCTGAAAATTGTCTACGTCACTTTTCTACGCAACATTTGTGATTTATATATATATATATATATAAAAAAACGTGACAAAGGATTTCTAACTGTTGGCAGAACTGTACTTGAAAAGAAACTATTGATTTGATTGGTCTATAGTTGTTGTAGTTCATTCAGAGGGCCAAAATGAAAATCTAACAGAGAGCCCTGGGCCAAGTTTAACAATATTTTTCACAAAATACAAATACTAATTGTAAAGTATATTAGCGATGTAAGAAAATATCGATACACTGATACATGGCAATATTTTATTTCCCGATATTGTATCGATATTCAATATTTATATATGTTTTTTATAGGAGTTGAACAGAACCATTAATGATGACAGTAATTTTTGTAGTAAATATAAAAGTATAGCTGGTAGTTTTGTGGCTGTTTTTGTTGTGATCCCCGGGTGTTTGGCTTTTGTTAGGGATTTTCCTTATTTAGTTCTATTTTCATGTTTAGCTATTCTTAGTCTTTCTTGTGATTTCTGTACTTTCTGGTTTCCCCGTAGTCTTGCCTTTAGTTAGGTTCTTAAGATCCTTCTAGTTTACCAGTCTTCTGTCTCCCGGCCATTTCACCTCCTGTCCCAGCTAATCACTTCCACCTGCTCACTCCCCCTCAGCTGCAACCGCTTCCCTTAATTGGTCCTGCTCCTTCTCTGCTTCACTCTTCACTCTCCTCCCTCAGTATAAATACGGTCCTCTTTCAGTCACAACTCGCTGGTTCGTCCCTCTTTCTTCCCCGCCTGATTCCTGCCTTCCTTGTTGCCTGTCTGGTTCCTGTGTTTCCCTGTTGCTGCCTGTACCCTCCCGAGTTTCTGTAAGTTCCGTGTGGTTTTTCATTAAATCATTTTTTTGTATTTACTCTGCTGCTTTTGGGTCCAGTTTAAACTGCAAAACATGACAGTTTTCATCTTCTTGGTTCCAGTGGATCAACTAGATCTAGTAATAAAACTGGATGTTAAAGTATGAAACAGGTTGGAGTGTTTAGAATGATGGGACAGTTTTCCTACTGTTATTTTGAGTTTTAAAAATCACAATATATAGTCTTACTCATAGTATTGCGTTATATCGCAACATATTGCATCGCCTCCCTTGTATCGCGATGCATATCGTATCGCCAGGTTTTTACCGATACACATTCCTATAGTATAGTAAAGTACTTTTTTTTCCAAACACAATTATTTAACCTTCCTTTCTGTGTAACGGAAACGGAGACGGAAAATTAAGGAGAATGCCTGATTTAAATTCAAGTGCAGTGTAAAGTTTTTACCTGAAGAGGGCGCCACAATGACAGTTTTTGGCTGAAAATGTATATTTTTACTATTAATAGTACACAGCACTATTAGACACTCATTAATACCATTCATCAGCAAAAGAAAGTTGATTTGGGGGGTGAGTTGCTCTTTAAGTACGGTTTTAGAAAGTATTCTACGCAAAGTTATGGAAATGAGGCCCCAGAACATTTAGAGATGAATAAATCCATTTATTCTTTCATTTTCTTATGTCTGATGAGGAAAGAAAACTTTATTGATGCCGCTGTTTCTCTGTGACTCTAAGATGCTCTAATTTCCGACAATAAACCATAAAACTCAATCTAATTTTGTTAGAAATTTTACATTTAACTGCATTGACTTCATTATTTCTAACGCTTCAAAAAATAAAGTCCTTTCTTTGCACATGTGAACGAACAAAACAATGCTCTTGAAAATGCATGTCAGTTGTTCATACATGTTTTACTATTAAAACAGTAAAACATGTTCCATATGAAGTAAAAATGATTTTATGGATTTCCTTGTCCTTTTCCAACACCTTTATAGATCATGAATTAGACTGGAAACTGTTAGGCAGACCGTCTCACCCAACATCAGTGTCTGACCTCGCAATGAGCTTCTTGAATAAGGGTTAAAAAATGCCCATAAAGTCACGACTAAACCTTGTTTAGGACTTTTGGCAGTATAGTTACATGGACTTTCTTCTACTAAACAGATATGACTGAATATCATGCTGATATGTGGATTTACTATCAGAGCATCACGAGCTGCTGATCCTTCATCAGTGGCTCTGTAAGACAACATTAGGAGCTCCCCTGACTCATGGTTTTACATGTTTTCCTTTCTTTCTTCTATCCTCTTATCTCCAGTGCAACATATTCTCCTCCCCTCATTCGTCCATTTACTCTTTTCTTGTGTTGTGACAGAAACACCAATCCCACTGTGCCGTTTCTGCTCCCTGCCTCCCTTTAATCCATCTGTAACAGCAGAAAAAAACTGCTATTGTAGAGTCGCTCCCAGCTGGCCTCCTACTTCTCACCTTAATTACCTTCTTAAACCCCATCGTGGCGCTCCGTCCCCACTCACCTATCACCATTCTTCACTTATCGCTTCATTCCACAAAGCTCCCTCATGCCTCCTGCTGGAAAACCCATGCTTTCCTTTTATTTCCCCATCACCCACATATAAACCCACCATTAGGAGGGTTGTTCTGATGCTCTGCCATGTTTCCAGGAAGCTCAACCTTGTATCTTCTTCTTCATTTTGTCTTTGAAATTAACTCAAAGTCAGATCAGATGGAGTACATCAGCTTTCAAGTCTTTCCACCAATTCCTAGTTAGAGTTAGGTCTTTACTTTGACTAGGCCAGTGGTTCTCAATTATTTCCTGTCATGCCCCCCATGGGGAACATAAATTACTTCAACCCCCCCAATTTGAATTACTATTCATAAACTGATAATATTTAATTATTTATCTGTACAAACTAATGAGCTCATTTTATTGTTTTAAGTCTGAAGACTATTTCTAAGTCCACTTTATTAACTCAAATGTTAACATTTAATCTAGACTGCTCAGTCTGATTATCAGAAGAGAAAAGGTACAAATGATTCATCGGGATCTGCATTTTTAGGCATTCACACACATATAGGCGGCTGTAGCTCAGTGGTAGAGTTGTCAGCCTGCAACCCAGAAATTGTGGGTTTGATTCCAGCTTCCACCTGCTACATGTCGTTGTGTCCTTGGGCAAGACACTTCACCTACCTTGGCTACTGGTGTTGGCCAGAGGGGGGCGATGGCGCGATATGGCAGCCTTGCTTCTGTCAGTCTGCCCCAGGGCAGCTGTGGCTATAATCATAGCTTGCTTGTGTGAGACTGAGTGAATAATGGAGTTTTAAAGCGCTTTGAGAGTCTTGAAAAGCGCTATATAAATGCAATTTTATAATAAATTTTAGATATATTAATAATCTATCATCATTTTCCCAGTTCTGTTTTATTTTTTTCTGAATTCCACTTTTCCCATTCTGACCATATTCATGTAGAATCATATACTGAATGAAAACATTTTAAGAAATCAACAGCACACAGATCAACATTTATTGTTATACAGAAACATTTTGTACAAATAACTGCTGTCAATTTTAAAGAATTAAAAAATAATGTGCAAAGCAAAGAAGCTCATCTTTTTCACATTTCAAAAGATAATCTCCTTTTAAAAAGGCTTTAGTTGAAGTCAGCATTAAAACATGTCTCATAAAGAGACCTGGAAACAGTAAATCCTCGTTGTCACTTCCATAATGATCAGGACCTTTGTTAATGTTTATTTCCTAACTCTGTCCCAGACTCCACTGGAATAAAAACATGACATGTTTCTGTGTTTTTGTCTTTAGCTCTCATGTTGCTGCAGACCTTACAGCTAACGGAACTTATAGAAAGGTTTTCCTCCCCATTCATAAACATCGCTAGCCCTCACCCTTCCGCTTTTTTTCCTTTTTACAATATGGAGGACATCGAGTTTTATTCTTATTCTTATATTATTTGTCGTCTTCTGTCTGTGTGGAGAGGAGAGCCGACCCAAGCCTCCCCTAACCAGCTAGCAACAGGTACAGGAGCTGCAGCCGCCAAAACACGACAGGAACAGCGTTTAAATGTGTATTCCATAGGGATGTGTATCTGCAAGAATCTGGTGATACGATATGTATCACAATACAGGGGGGACGATACAATATATTGCGATACTATGAGTAAAACTATATATTGTGATTTTTAAAACGGAATTTAACTGTAGGAAAACTGTCCCAGCGTTCTAAACACTCCAACCTGTTTCATACTTTAACACATTCAGTTTTATTACTAGATCTAGTTGATCCACTGGAACAAAAAGGTGAAAACAGTCACCAAACTACCAATTATACAATAAAAATAAAAATGTATACACTGCTTTTGAATATCGATACAATATTGTGACAAAATAGCCTGTTGAGTAGTTTGAGCACTGCTGCCACCTAGACTGGAGGCTTGATCATCGTTCATTCCCCCCGACAGGGTTTAGCTTTATCTATCTTCCCATCAACTCTCTGCCTAGTTTCCCACAGCATGATGCGGCCACCACCTTGTTTTCCTCAGGGGATGGTGTGTTTTTTGGTGATGTGCAGTGATACTTAAGTATACCGTTGCTTTCAGGTTTGAAGTTCAGTTTTGGGTTCCTTCCTGATGTTTCCTCCCAGGTTCTTACAACAGATGGTCCCACCTGAGCTGTGGATCTGTGCTGCTCCTCCAGAGTAACCAGGTGGCTCAGTCTAGGTGGACATCTATGTCTCAGTATGCCTGCAGGTGGTCCATCCTCTCGAATATTCTCTAAAGAACCTCTGAAGCCAGAAACAGAACAGATCGTGTCAATCCTGGGGTTTAGTGCCTTGCCCATAGGCAAATTACCATGTAGCACAACTTCCCTGCTCCAAACCAACATAAAAATATATGTTCTGAACAATTTAAACTTATTAAACAAAGGCAACAATAAGCTAATGCATCTGCAAAAGATACGGGGTGTTAAAGGTCCCAAACCTGGCCAGAAGGGGGCACACAAATAAATAAGACAGAACAGGATTTTGAACACAGTAACACTTTGTCACCTATACAGAGTGATTCGTAAAATCATTTTTTCTTCTTGAGCTTCAGCGATATTTCCTACTCCCCAATTATTTCACTTCATCATTAAAGCACCACCACCATCTCCCTCTAATTGGACGTCATTGTTGAATCATGACAAGAGTGTGAGAGTCTGAGTCTGTGCACAGCAGGTGCCGGTGTGGTTGGCGACGGTTCTGTAATAACGAGGAATCAAGCTGTGAGTGGAGCTGGGCACAGTCAAAGTTTCTGCTTCTGATCCATGAATATTGTTGTATATTTAAAAAGGGGGGGGGGGGGGGCATTTTTACCTCCAGGCCTGTGCAAGATCAAACAAGGAATATTAAACTAAGACAAATCCTCCCAAGTTGATAGTTCTGACGAAATATGATACAAGTTTTTTTTTTTTTTTTTTTTTGCAGACCTGTGAAGACGCTGTTGCAGTAATCAATCCGACTAAAGATAAACGCATGGATGAGTTTTTCTAGGTCCTGTTGCAACATCAGTCCTTTAATCCTAGAAATGTTCTTCGGGAGATAGAAGGCTGACCTTGTTATTGACTTTATGTGACCCTGGAGGTTCAGGTCTGAGTCCATTACTACACCTAGATTTCAGGCCTGATCTGTAGTTTCAAGCTGGATTAACTGAAGCTGTGTGCTGCTTGTTGATCGTTCCTCTTTAGGTCCAAAGATAATTACTTCTGTTTTGTTTCTATTCAGCTGGAGAAAGTTATGATACATCCATCTATTGATTTGCTCGATGCATTTACTTAGGGTTTGGATGGGTTCAAAGTCACCTGGTGACATCGTAATGTAGAGCTGAGTATCATCTGCATAGTTAAGGTAGCTAATCTTATTGGTTGTTATAACCTGGGCTAGTGGGAGCATGTAGATATTAAATAAGAGGGGCCCCAGGATGGAGCCCTGGGGCACCCCACATGTGATTTCTGTTTGTTCTGATTCAAAGTTTCCAATCGAAACAAAGAAGTCCCTGTTCTTTAGGTAAGACTCAAACCTCAAACCTGTACCAGAGAGTCCGACCCAGCTCTCCAGTCGTTCTAATAATATATGATGATCAACACTGAGGTCCAACAAAACCAGCACTGTGGTTCTTCCACAGTCTGTATTTATGCAGAGGTCATTGGGAAAACTTTGACTGGGACAGTCTCAGTGCTGTCGTTACCATGGAAACCAGAATGAAAACATCAAAGAGGTTGGTCATATTTATGAAGCTATTTAACTGCTGAAACACAGCTACTAAATACATCAACCCTGATTTCAGATGATTCCCGTGTGTCACTCCAAAATTAAAGGTGGAAGCATCTAAATGATGTTATTGGCAGGAAATTGTCCTGCTTTTGTCACACAACAGATTATGACTGAGCTGCAGAGCATGAGAAACGGCTGCTGTTCCAGTAAAACTGTTAGTTTAACAACAGATGTTTGCTTCGGTCTGAACTGCTAATGTTCACTATGAACTTTTATATTTTTGAGTCACTTTTGCATCGTGCAATAGAACATTCGTATTTGTATTCCCTTGTGCATGCTTATGGGGCATCATGGTCTGAATATTAATATGTTTATCAGCGGGTAGACGACCCTAGATCTGGACATTCCTGGTGGCGATGCCTCATCAATCCGTCTCACGCTGAGCAGCACATAATGAATTATTTTAAGTAATACACTTTTTAACAGGTGTTCAGTTCCAGTTGAGCTAAATAATGTGTTTTGAATTTACAACTTGTCATATTTATTTTATTATTTATAACAAAATAACAGTTTGACTTGACTTGAGCTCAGGCGGGTTATCTGACGAGTGAGACGTGCGAGTCTATAAATATCCTGAACTGAGACGGAGCTCAGGAAGTCAGCGGCGTCTGTGTCAGTCCCTCTGTCTAGCGTGGAGCTGATAAAGCCAGGAGTCAGATCGCTGGTAAAAGATAAGTACAAGATTGAGATAAGAAGTCGTGCTCTCCTAACCACAAAGGAGGAGCTGCTGCTGATGAGGGTTAGAGGAGAGCTCAGGCACTCTGCTGACACGGAGTCGCTCACCTCCTCCTGGTTTGCATCAGGAAGCTGACAGAGCAGCTGATCTGAAGCATGTTTTTCGCTCACTAACCTCGCATGATATTTTAGCTTAAATAAAGAAATCCCCAGATACATGTGACAGTGACAGACAGCAGCGTTACCAGCTTTAACTTTGCAGAAAACTGCAGTAAAATACAACATTATATACGCTGAAGTCATGAATCCTGGCAGACGGGATGTCTTCAGCCTTAAAGGGCATCATGGTTGGATGGAGGATCTTGATAGATTTACATAAATAATTCAGCGTCTCCAATGTTTTCCCCAAGAATCAAGTCATTAGAAGATAGGAGCATTTAACCCCTTATAGCCTGAATGTCTTAACAATTACGTATAAATACATTATTTTAGTTTGTTCTGTTAAGTTGATGCTAAATTAGGAATAAATGTACAGTTCAACATGGAGTTGGTAGCTCCCCCTCCTCACAGCAAGAAGGTCCTGGGTTCAAATTCAGACCTGAGGTCTTTCTGCATGGAGTTTGCTTGTTCCCCCTGTGGATGCGGGGGTTCTCTCCGGGTCCTCCAGCTTTCTGAGTAAAGCTGGAGGACCCTAGCCCCTGCAGGGTTTAGCGGATATAGACAACGTCAGCAGTTTCAAAGCACATTACTGAGAATCAGAGGTGTCCAAAGTATTCACATTCATTACTCAGCTAGACCTATAGTTACAAGTGTTTAAAAAGATTCTGTAGCAGTTCAAGAGAGGAAATAGAGACAGCGACCCGTCAAATTTTAACGTCAAACTAAGCCCAACCCACCACTAAACCCACACATGTAAAAAAGAAGCCCCACCTACCTGTCAAAAATAAGCACCGCCCACAACTAAATCCCTCCCACATGTCATATTAGGCCCCTCCCACCCATGAGCCCCTCCCGCCGGTCAGAAAAAGCACAGAGCTGGTTGGCAGGGGGAATGGACCAGAAAGGAACGGTGGAACCGGTACCGAAAGGATGGGGCTTATTTAGACAGGTAGGAGGGGTTTAGGGGTGGGTGGGGTTTATTCTGACAGATGTGGGGGTTTCGGGATGGGCGGGGCTTCTTTTTGACAGGTGAGTGGGGGTGGAAGCCTTTTCTGACAGATAGGAGGGGCTAAGAGGTGGGGGGTACTGGACCGGAACTGGGCGGGGTTGACAAGTTGCAGGTCCTAGACCAAACCGATAGGGGGCGCAGCACAGCGCTGGTTGGCAGGGGTACTGGACCGGAACCGGAAGGGCGGGTCTATTCTGACAGGTGGCTCATGGGTGAGCGTGGTTTATTTTGACAGGCCCCCATCATGGATACTTGACAGGTGCCTGTCTCTCCTTTCTCTTTCAAGTATCAATTCAAGCTTTTTACGTAAGTGATTTTAAAAACCAGTACTTTACTTTTACTCAAGGTATAAAAATAAGAGTAACGTAAGCTAAAAATAAATGCCATTAAAAGCTCACAACCTCCTCCTGGTCCGCATGGAAATAAAATGGACGCCCACTTGTGCGTGATCAAATGTTTCAGGTGAAAATGATGCTCAGATGCTCTCACTCTTTTTAAAAAACTGATTTTAGTTCCATGTACTCTGTGCGTAAAGTTGAAAATGTATATTCATATTTGCAATATTGCATATTAGCCAAATGTTTATTTCGAAGCTAAATATTTAGCTAGCAAGTTAGCTAGCAACTGTGACATTTACAAATGAACAAATAACATGGACGCAAATATGACTTTGAAAAATGAACGGCCATTTTATTCTTCTATGACAGGTTAAATAAGCCAAAAATATTGCTGTTAACTTTTTAATGTGGATCTTTGCAAATGTCGCCCTATTGTAGTACAAACACAAATGAACGGCTTCACCAAAATAAATTCATTGCTCGATTAGTTTCATTATGTTATTAAAATGTAATAAAAACATTAAAAAAAGAGCTTTGGCTCCAGATCCCTGGCACGATTAATCAGTTATCTGTGTTGGACCGCCTGTTTTACATACGACTGAACATGAACATCTGTGATGCTAGCCAACATTCACACTCGGAGGTGTTTTTAGTGCAGTAAAGTGTCTAAATACCTGTTTGTTCAGTATAATGATGTAAAAGCTTCTTATGGTTTGGGAACTTAATGAAAAGATTAAGAAAGTTTCTAAATAAATCTTTTTTTTAAAGGCATCAAGAGCAGACAGAAATTACCCAGAAGAGTCTAATTATAGCGTCATCATAAGTCTAATATTAAACCTGTGCACACAGGAAGAGTCTCTGTTTGAACACTGTAGTAATGAATAATCATCAGCATGTTGAGCTGAGCTTTGTGATGCTGATCCACCTCCTAAATATAGAAACCAGGAAGCTGCAGAGGATGTGATGAGGAGAGCTGAGAGGAGATTGACGGCTTTAAATCTGTGTGAAGAGAGGTGAGAGAAAAGAGGGAGGGCAGCGAGCCCAAGTAATTAGTAGTTACCCTCCCCCTCAGCTCTTTGGTAAATAAAAGAGCATCAATTACAGACGACGGCTTCCAGTTGCCCCACTGTTCAGGAGCTAATTAATTCCCCCCCCCTGTTTTCTTTTTCCTCGCGCTGCTTCGTTTCAGTCCAATGGTTGCTGTTAGCTCCTTTTGTTTTTGTTTGTTTCTGCTACGAGGCTGAAGTTGGTTTCCGTTTCTAGCTTCCGATTCGGGAAATGGCTAAAGGGCTATTACACCAAATTCTTCTCTACTCTGAGGGTCTTTAATCTGCTCTAGTTGAAACTTCAATAATGGCGGATTTCAGCACTTTTTTTGCTTCTGGACTAGGGATGTAAGAAAATATGGATACACCGATTTATCGAGTTATTTTATTTCACGATATTGTATCGATATTCCCAAAAGAATTAGATTATTATTTTTATTTCTTTTAGGATTTCAATAGAACCATTAATGATGACAGTAATCTTTGTAGTAAAATAAAAATTGTGACTGGTAGTTTGTGGCTGTTTTCACCTTCTTGGTTCCAGTGGATCAACTAGATCTAGTAATAAAACTGGATGTGTTAAAGTATGAAACAGGTTGGAGTGTTTAGAACGATGGGACAGTTTATCTCCTGTTTGAGTTTTAAAAAGCACAATATATCGTCTTACTCATAGTATCGCGATATATCACAACATATCGTATGGCCAGATTTTTGCCAATACACATCCCTACTCTGGACCAAGCCATTTTAACTGTAGCTAGAAAAATACAACACTCAATTAAAGTGATCTTTTTGAATGAGCCATTTCCAAATCCTGAACCACAAGCTATCACTTCAGCGTGAGGAAATGCTGCAGCAGCAAACTTCATTGTCTATCATATGTTTTGTGTGTTTTATGTATCATTTCTGTTTTTATTTTTTATCTCTCTAATGTTGTATTCTATGCTTTTCATTGTTTAATTATATATCATACTTTTTTCTTTATCAAAAATAATGTAAAGCACCTTGAATTACCCTGGTGCTGAATGTGTGCTATACCACTAAATTTCTGTTACCTTGCAGCATATGCATGTCTTCTGCGACCATGATTGGCACACAATAGGACTGAAAAAGTATGTGCATCAAGTGGCCAAGGGTATGAATTATAATATGTCTTCAGATTCCTATTAGTGTAGGATAATATAATCCAGGTCTAAAATGTCTGAGTGTTGTATTTCTCTAGCTACAGCTAAAATAATGTGCTCCAGAGGCAGAGAAAGAGCTGAAATCTGTCTTTATTGAAGTTTCACAAATCACAGAAAAGTTTCACAAATCCCAGAGTTGATTCTAATTATTCTTCTGCTACTGTGGAATAATTTAGTCCAGGTCTGAAATGTCTAAGTACTGTAGATTTTAAACTAGAGCAGATTAAAGACCCCCAGAGTACAGAAAAATTTGATGTAATAGCCCTTTAGCCATTTCCCGAATCGGAAGCTAGAAACGGAAACCAACTTCAGCCTCGTGTTTCTGCTTCTCTCATCATAAATTCTGCTCTGTCCCGTCAGTGTGGGAGTAGACAGAGTGCATATGATGCTAACATGGAGCTTAGTCTACATAAAACATGTTCTATATGTGCAGCAGAGGTCGCGCTAGACTTATTATTATTTTATTTTATTATTGACCGTTGATTTGATCAATGGGGTAAAAACAATCTGGTCATGATATAATTTTACCTGTCAATTTATAAAAATCATAACATATTTATTGGTATTTATTTTTTAAATTAATTTTAAATAATATTCAATTCGAACAAGTTGAACAGAGAACTACATATTGAAATATGAACAGTTCACCTGCTGTGACCTGAACACAGTCTAACATCTTCCTCCTGCTCCACATGGACCTGAAATGATCTCCTGCTTGTCTGTAATCAAATAGTGGGATTGCTGCAGAGGTTTTAGTCATGAGGTTTTGGATAGATGACTAATCCTGGGGGTTTAGATGTTGTTCTGGAGGCTGAATCCACAATGGAGACTGGAATTAAAGGCACACACCGCAACTTTTACACCTTAATATAATGTTGAGAAATAATATCGAGAAAGTTGCAGAGTATGGCTTTAAAGCTCCACTTCAGCCAAAGTTTGGAAATCAGGGAACATTTCTCCAGTTAGACACTCTGAACGAGCCGTTTCCTGACCTACAAGCTATCGCTTCAGTGGGAGGAAATCCCCCGCTAGTGTTTTGGCACGACAACGGACATTCAGATTTTTTCCGTCACCAATTTAAAAAAAACCTGTGAAATACAGAAAAATGTTCGGGTATCACGACCCCCTATGTTCATATTCTCCTGTGGTATTGTTGTTGTTTTTTCTGAATCACAAGTTTTTGTAAAATATCCCACTGTTATGTGGGGAATAAGTAGAAACCCTGGACCTCTTCTCTGGTCCTGGTAAAGGTGCGAGAGGCTGTGCAGGTTTGGAATTCATGAGCCTGAAGCTGTAGAGCAGGGGGGTATCAAACTCATTTTTGATTTCAGGCCACATCAAGATTACGACTGTCCACAAAGGGTAGAATGGCGTGGCAGAATGTATTGAAAAAAACGACCTATTAACAAACTGTTCAGTCGATGAGTATTTCTTAGAATAACATCAAATTTAACATTTTTTTCACGTTGATGTAATTTGGCAATAAACAAAACAAACTGATTTGATCTGACTGATAAAAGGATTTTTATCTTGAAGTTGTATTTATGTGGCCCTCTGGACTCTACAGCAGTGGGTCCAACTCCTGTCCTGCAGGTTTTAGACGTGTCCTAATGTCCTAATTTAAACGGCTAAATGACCTCCTCAACATGTCTTCAAGTTCTCCTGAGGCCTGGTAATGAACCACTAATTTGATTCAGGTGTGTTGACGTAGAGCGACTTCTAAAACATGTAGGACAGCGGCCGTCTGCTCTGGAGTCACATAAATGGTTATGGGGGCCGGATTTGGCCCGTGGGCCTTGGGTTTGACACATGTGCTCCAGAGGACATCCTTGGGGGGTACTGGGGCCAAAGATTGTGCACCTGAAGGACCTCAGGCGCTACATGCCGGTAATACTGTTGGATCCATTGCCTGATATCAACATGGATCACACACTGCCACTGCTTTTAATACTATCCAGCCAGATTTCTGAGGAAGAACCTGGTCAAGTGCTTAAATTACAATTTGGATGTCAGTCAGTGACATTTTAGAACCACGGCTCACTTCCTGCTCAAGTGCTTCTGAAATTAAATTCCTAATCAATATCTGTCTTGATAGTGCGGTAACTTTCTACACTTTCTAAACGTTCTAAAGCCGAGACCAAACTGAAACATGCCCAAGTATTTTCAGGGCGCAGGAGGAGCTACTGCTGCTGCTGCGCCGTCTCTAATGGACATCACTTTATCTTCCAGCTCTGTTTACCAGTCGAGGCTTCGCTCTTATTTGCTCTAATGGTCGCCGGTTTGTGCACCTGAAAACCTCTCCAGCTGAAAGGAGCACATTGTTGCTAGAGCAGCTGGCTAATGTGAGCGTTTGTCATTAGCTGTGGCATAAGCGACTTCTAATCTGTTTTACATCAACAGAGATTTGAATGGGGTTATTTCTTAGGCAACTTTAATATTAGTCGACTTTAAAGATACGTTCATTAAACACTGAATGCTTTTAAGGGTGGTTGTAATTAACAGGATATTCACCTGAGACTGGCTGAGAATTAAAAAAGTCCTCGGCTTAGTCAAAGCCCTCTAACATCTCCCACCTTCAACTAAAGAGTGGGACCAACTTTTCTCAACTGATGTCAGAAACTGTCTCAACTTGTCCTCAGCAAGACAACACCTTTTTACTTATAAATTCAATCAAACGAGTAAAAATGGGTTCATTTTATTATTTTCAGACATCAGAATGTAAATGTTCCTTTTTATACATCATATGCTACAGTGACGTAGGAAACTTTCTGATAATTTAACAAACTTTTGGAGCTAAATTCAAACTTTGATGAACTTTTTCTCTGCAATTACATTTCAAAGACTGTGAGCTGCACATGGGGAATGTTATGAAAATATCACAACGAGCTGTTCGAAGACAATCCAATATTTGCAGAACGTGGAGCCCTGGCATGTGTCTCGGTTATTAAGCTTAGTAATTGGTGCCGAGCCACATGTGTATTCCTGGTCACTGAACTCTGTGTCTGAAGAATGAACTTGTGCTGATTTATTGATCGCGTTGCAGAAGGAGCTCATGGTCGAAGGAGTCGGAACAATCAGAGCGGTGGGATGGAGAGGATTTCTGAAACCTGAATCACTCTCCTCGAAAACTCTGTTCATTCTTATTTTCTGTCCTCCCAGCAGCTTGTCTGCGTTTTCTAAGATGAATAAATTTGCTTTTAAAGACAGCCGTCAGCTTCTGATAAGAAATATTTAAGCGGCTCTGTGATGTGTTGGCGGCTTGATTTAATCTCCCCATAAAGGAAACTATGCATTCAGCTTATTGCATATTAATCTAACCTTAAATTGGCAAGACTTTTAATAGTATCAACACATTCATCCTTTCTTTCTGTGATCTACACCTGGTTGTAGCACCTCATGATTTACTAACAAAACTTGATGGTTGTTGAAATTCCTATTTTCTCTCGACCAGAAAATCCTGCTGGAGATCAGCCATCAGTAGATCTTCAGCCCAGTCATGCTTTGGTTATGAAGGATGATCAGAAGCACAGCAGCAAGGTCTCCTCTGAATGATGAAACAAAGACGTTTTCAGGTGGCCTAGTCAAAATGTGGAATTAGATCCTGCTTCAGTAGGGGTGTGACGCCGGTACATGTATTCAGATTTTACGGTACGGCACACAGGCGTACCGAGTTTCCCCAGGGAAGGATAACTCCGTCACACTTTAGTCAGCAACAAAATGTTTCTTCCAGAAATTAGTCGTTGACGTTTAAGTTGTTTTGCAGCAGCTGAGAGCTGAACGGAAGGAGCTCCGCCCCCCCTTACCACAGTGTCCCATATAAATACTGAAATAGTTATTTATCTAATGTAATCTTTTGTTTTCACGCATAAAAAAAGGCATAAAAGGCCAAAGAATCAGTGTTGCCAACATAGCGACTTTGTCGCTATTTCTAACGACTTTTCAGACCCAGCTTAACGACTTTTTTTTCAAAAAGCGCCTATCGACAAATCTACCAACATTTCTGACCACCATTAGCTACTTTCTGTGAAACGTTGTCTCCGATATTCTCTACAGATTAGAGAGTCGGCTTGTTCTGCATCCAGACACTCAGAATAGGAATGATCTGCACATGTGCATGCAGTATTATCGGCAGTACATCTGACCAATCACAAACCGTTCTCGGTTCATTTGGTGTGTAAAATTGATTCAAAAGTAAAAAAGAAATATAAGACAGATCTTTCTTTTATAAGCCACACACAAACCTCACGCAGAAGCTCATCTGTACTACGCTGCATCGCACACCTGTTCAAGGAATTCAAGGAACGTTCGAAACGCATGGTGAGGACATTTAAAACTTATAACCAAAAACACTGAAAATAACAAACAATGTTTAATGCACACTAAATATGCCCTACTTATTTTTACCAAGTTCTAAAAAACAAACAAACAAAAACTATATTCTCTCTATTAGTTTCATATTCTTGAGATCTCTCAACAATTTTGTTTTTCAGAACAAAAGATTTGGTTTAAAAGGTCTTGGATGTCCAGGTGGAAATTGATATCTTGTAAATTTTGTACCAGTTCTCCCCACAGTTTACTTCAGGCAAAATTATTGGACATGTTCCACGGTCTATTATTGAAGACAAACATCACATTTCCCTGCATCATGTTTCCTCTGAAATAATTTATTGTTTAACCCTGTATGACCAAATCCTAATCTAGATAGATTTATTTCCTCCTTTCTGTTTCGTTCTGTTTTCCTCATTATACAAACGTTCCTTTGAATATATGAACCACTTACTAGGTATTTCTTCTTCTCATAGTTTCTGCCATCTTTCCTTGACTTTTCTGTTCTATGGCTTCTTTTATTTTGACATGTCTGAACACGCTGGTTTTCCGTATTGGATGTATCTGAGAAAAGAAAAAGAAAAGAAAAGACAGCCAGAGGTGATGGCGTCATCAATATGCAAATTAGCGTGTGACGTCATCTGGCGACTTTCTGGGTCAACTTCAGCTACTTTCTGTTGGAGAGAGTTGACAACACTGACTAGAACAGATGAAACCAAGAGAAACTCCGAGGCTAGAAACCGCGGCTCCTCTGCAGCGGTGATTAAACGGTTAGACTAGCAGTGCGCTGTAGCCCCGCCCACCTCACCTGTATAAATCATGCAACATCTTAAATATTCATTTCATATCCCAGATTGTCTTGACTTTGGCAGAAAGCCATAGTATTGATGTTGCGGTTTCCTAAAAAAGAAAATATTTCGACTGTTATGTTTATTTATTTTATATTTTATTATTTACATTTTACTGTAATTTGAGAACAACTTGTTGATAAAGTTTGATTTTAAATGTCATCAGGCCTACACAAAACCTTTTTTCCCACTTTGTTTTTCCTGACTGTAATGAAAATGAACCGTGAAACTAAAACCAAGCTACGTACTGAATGTTAGCGATTTTGGATACTGTAGTATGAGTCCATGATTCTAAAGACTCATTGGCAGTAATCACAGACTCTTCATGTCGGCTGTTGCGGTTAAGGATGGGATAACTAGTTGTTAGGTTAACGGAGTAATTACTTTAAGCCAGAGGGTGAAATTCAGAGAATTGGTAAAGAGGCCAACACTTTTTCACAGCGTTGCATTTCTACTTTTAAATAGCTTGTACTTGTGTTAAAAGGTTCAGATTTAGTTCAGTCCTGTCGGGTTCAACGTTTACACCAATTATTGCTGCTATAGTTCTGAACATGCTCAGTTGATGACGTTCCTCCATGTAACTGAAAAGTGAACTCAAGGTTAATTAGAAGCTGTATACATTTTAAAGAACTGTTCCAGAGCCTCGCTGGGATGTTTTGATGTGACATATCAGTGCCTCTCAGTCCGGCGCCTGGTCCTCCCTCTGTGCCCCCCGTGCACGACTACGTTTGATCACTGCTGCTTCAGCCTCATCCGTCCCTGGCAGAGATGTTGAAAGCGACCCGCGTCCTCACTTGTCTGTCATTTGATCCGCGTCTCTGTGTGCTTAAAAGAAGACAAACAAGGCGTCATGGAATCCCCGCTTGGCCTTGGCAAAACGCTTCAACGCCGCAGAGACTCTGTGCCGGGCCAAGCGCTTCACAAGGCAGACGCAGACATGCAGCTGGCATTAAACACATTTGGCTAAACTTTCCTCTCTCATCCAGTCCTCTGACACTTTCACTGAGCACTTTTTTCCTCTGCTGATATTTCTTGGGATTGATCATAGCTTTCATAAACCAGTCCTACAAAATCCTTTTACTGTTTTATTCATATTGGTATCGTGATAAATGGAAACTCTTCATGCTGTTAAACATAACATCACCTAATAAAGGTTTTGTTGACAGACAAGGTTGAGATGTATTGTAAGTAGGGATATGATATGTATTACGATACAGTATATCGCGATACTATAAGTAAGGCTATATATTGTGTTTTTTTTTAGGGTTAGGGTAACACACCCAGTTTTATTACTAGGTCTAGTTGATCCACTGGGACAAAGAAGGTGAAAAAAGTTCTCCTTCCTCTCTTGTATCGTCAACTCACACCCCTACCTCTCCTGCCTCTCTTCTTCATCTTCTTTCTTTCTTCTCTCATTTTCTTTTTTTTTCAAGGAATCCATTTCTAACCATTTTCTTTTTAATTTAATCATGTTCATATCACTAAATCCTTTCCTTCTGTATTATGTCTGTGTTGTTTATTTGTTCTACATGTAGCACATTTAAGGTGAACCCCCCCCCCCTATATTCTGTACTTATGTTTAGGAAAACTATTACAAATATTGACTAAAAATAAAGCTGTCCTCCGAAAAGGGGGGTTGTGGAGGGCCCAAAAAAAAAGAAAAGATAAAAGGCCACAAACTACCAGTCATACTTATACATTATACATTATATAATTATATTATATAAGTGTATATATAATCATACTTAAATATTATATTTACCACAAAAATGACTGTCATCATTGAGGGTTTCATTCAAATTCTAAAAAAAATCAAAAATCTATATATTGCTCGTGAATATCGATACAATACTGTGACATAAAATATTGCGATATATCGTTATTTTCTTACATCCCTAATTGTAATGTTGCTTAATTTAGAATTGTACGTGGATCCTGTACTTAGTAAACCTTTTCTATTGTAAGAGAGCTACATAACCAACATTGTTTCTATTTGCACATTATTCCAGAATAACGAGTAAGATAATTATTTATTAATTTCTTACAATTTAGGAAAGCCCAGATAAAGTCCTGGTTTCTGATGGAGGCACACCTGTGGACGCACTTCTAGGCACAAACACTCGGCTTCCTTGTGGGACACCATAGAAATAAACAAAAGAATTAGCCGAGCTTCCACCTTCATCTGTTCTGACAATAAGTGGAACGTCCAGCCGTCATACCCTTCAGGAAGGAGAGACGGGCTCTGCTCCCGTAGCTGGTGAGACTGTGTCGTTATCCAAGTCCTGAAACAACATGGACCAAACAGCCACTCAGAGAGGAAGAAGCCATTACTCCAAAAGCAACATATAAAGCCAGATTACAGTTTGTAAAAGCACGCACGGACAACAACCTTCCATTTTCTTTCCATTAGCCATAATGAGAGCTGGGGATTTAAAGACTGAGGATCGCTCAACTAATCTGACCTGATGAGGGATCACTAACTACATGATTAGTCGACCAAACTAAAACCAACTGGATGTGTGAAACAGAAATATAGACAGACTGTATACAGGTGTGTTTGTCTTTCTTAAGTTCAGTTGGTTTCCCTCAGCAGACCAAACTGGTCAGTCTGATCACTACTTCCATCATCAGCTCAAACTCATGGGGTAAAGTTACACAGTCAAAGGTTAACAGCAATCATTTTAGTTATTAAGCCTTTCATAAGAGAAAAAAAATTTGATTTGATTTTTCAAAGTCATATTTGGGCCCATGTTATTTATTCATTCATAAATGTCACAGTTTCAAACTAAACATTTAGCTTGTACGTCAACTAAGTATTTAGTTTAGCTAGCACGCTAAACTGGCCAGCTAGATATTTATCTTTGAACTTAACATGTAGCTCAGGGCTAAATATTTAGCTAGTATGCTAATTTACTTGCCGATAAGAGGACTACCAAAATAAAAGCTGGGTCTTGCTAACCTCTCTATAAACTGTTGTCAGACTGAATGTCTCCTCTTTATTAGTTTATTTTCCTCCCAACATTTCAGATTAAAACGTATGATGAGCCGTTTTAACGGTAACACAGACGTTTACCGATGGATTTACAGCAACAGTGATGAACCAGCAGCAGGAGGTTATATAGAGGAAAGAGCCAGCTTTTATTTTGGTAGTCCACTTCCGCTTCTCAGCAATTAAATTTGCATTTTAGCTTTTACTTCGAAGCTTATATTTAGCTTGTTTCTGAAAAAAATTAGTCAAAAAAGAAAAAAAAAAGTTGTAAACTACATATTTGGTTCACTAATTAAATATTTAGTTATAAGCTGTGATATTTATAAATGAATAATTAAAATGGATGCTGATATGACGTTGAAAAATGAAGCCCCATTTTTTTCTCTTATGACAGGTTAATAACCCAAATTATTGCTGAAATTTTTGATTGTGTAACTTTGCAAACGGCGCCCCAGAGAAACCAGTCCGTTAGTGTGATCTCCAAGTCTTCTACCATCGGTGCAGACTGGGAAAGGTTTGTTCAACCAGCCATGCTTTTTGTCTCCTACTACTACAGACTAATGCAGAGTTTGCCCAAGTTGTAATCGCAGTTAAGATCTGACAAGAAAAATTGTAGCATGTAAGCTTCAGCTGAGAATATAGAAAACTAAAGACAACACGAAGCTTCCGACAGGGAGAATAATGATCGACACATCGATGGTGAGACAATTAGGAAACTAGGGAGAAGAGAGGGAGAGTCAGAACGGCAGACACACTGAAACAAACGACCATAACATCTGAACAAAACATGTCATAAGAATCCAATAAACCAAACAAGTAACCTGAAATCTGAACACAAAGCCTGCAAACCATGACAGCTATTTAGTCTGAGTGCTGTAGACCAAACATGTATAAAAAACAAGTGCTGAAGTTAAAACACCTGAAATGATATTCATGTTCATGAGTCAGTCGATATAAACAAAGGATGATGAGTTTTACTTTAATGTTCCCAGGATACAGAATGTATTAAAAATGGATTACGGTGAATCCCATCAGCTGCACTGTTGCCCTGCAGCATGAAGGTTGGAGGTTTGAATCCCAGCCAGGGGTCCTTTGAGGTTAATGTTCATTGAACAAACTTTGCATAAACTACAACTCCTCCTTTGTGTGTTTAAATGCCAGAGACGTTTATTGTTTGCCTTCACAGCTGATGTTGGCATTTAGATGAAACTGAAACATTTTCTACCCATTTTAATTGTTTTATGTTCAGTGTTTTAATAATTTGACAGCTTTAAGAATCTCACTGCTACCTGGATGTGTAACATGAAAGAACAGTGACACGTTTTTCACCGACGCTTTCTAACAAATGTCTGAGGTCTTCACAGAACAGCTAGATTTATACTGGCACTAAATGACACATACGTAGATGGACCCTATTTACTAATTAGGAGACCTCTAAAGGCAACTGGTTGCACTGCAGTTCAGTTAGGTATCAGAGTATACCGCCTGAACACAAATCAGATTTTATTTGGACAAAGAAAAAAGATTCTGCTTCCCCATTAGAAATATCTGCTACTTTGTGTTGGTCTTTCATAAAATTCTGATAAAGTTTAGAGAATTTTGTGACTGTAAGCTGAGAAAAGTATTATTTTAAGGGGTATCAATCTTTTAGCAAGGCACTGCATGTGTCTGCAGCAACATTAAGCACGTTCAAACACATGACAGATACTAATCCCCTCAGATTTAGTGATGATATAATGATATTTATGACTCCATTCAACAATATATATCTGGTGTTTGTCTTCAAAGTTTCTGAAAAAGTCTTTCAGTTCTGAATGGTGTTTTAAATCACCAGGGAATGATGTGCTTAGTTCCGATTTCTAAGCTAAAAAAACAAAATAACTACAAACGAAAGCCTTTCTGGGTATAAATCTAAAATTAGTTTCTTCTTGCCTGCTTTCATTAAATATGTAAGTGGTTTTCTTCTCTTTTTAAATGTTTTAAAGTTTGGATTTTCTATGTGTTTTTTACAGCAACTGTGTCGAGAGATAAAAGTTGTGACCCTGAAGCAAATAAAAAGATTTAAAGATGAAGTCCTTAAATAAAGGGTGAACCACACCTTTGACCTACTGACCACTGGAGACAACCATCAGCACCCCAACAAGGTAAGGATTCTGACCATCTATCCAATAGATAGATCAGAGGGAAGTTTGCCATCCTCTTTACCAAGGATCAAGCGTTTAAAACAATCACCGTCTCCAGAACCATAGAACCAGGACAGCTTTGGATCTTTTTTTACTCAAGAATAAATGCTTTATCTCTGGATACATTAACTGCCACGGCAAAATGCAACCAGGGGAGTTTTGGACCCTGTTAATGCATCAATAATCACTTGAAACCTGGGGAATCTTTTTCAAATGTTCCCCCTCTCCAGATCCAAAGAACCAGGAGAGTGTTGGAATCTCTTTACACAAGGATTTAGTGCTTGATATCAAACCGTTTCCCCAGGAAAAACTGCCTGAAACCTGGGTGCATCACTGCCAAGCATTCCCTTTCTCCAAAACCATAGAACAAGAGCAGTTCTGGACTGTCATTAACCAGAGATTGGAGCTTCAAACCTGTGTATCTTTTTCAAACGTACCCCCTCTTGCAAAACCAAAGAAAAGTTTTGGACCCTCTTTACCCGAGAATAAGAGCTTGAACCCTGGGAAAATGATTGCCAATCGGTCCCCTGCTCCAGAAAGGCACCACCAGGGGAGTTTTGGACAATCAGTACCCAGGGACAAGTATGAGACGCCGTTTGTAAAGTTCAAAGCTAAATATTTAGCCAGCAAAAATTGCGTCTGGGCTCCAATTATTCAATACTGCAATGATTCTCTCCCGAGTTCCCAGTTCTATGACGTTGCGCCAGTTGTGATATGAATGCTCATATCGTTCTCAATAATTGGAGCCCAGAAGCAATTTTTACACAATTTCTGATACTCTGAATGAAAACAGTTTAAAAATCCAATGTTTTAATTTGTCAAGGTGGAAAAAAATCAAATTGGATATCTGAATCCATTTTACTGTTTTTCCAAATGTCCGTTTGTGTTTAGAAAATTGAACTAATAAGTGTTACACTGACCCTAGTGCATGAAACCTGGGTATTTTATTTTTCAAACAATTCTCCTGCTGCACAACCACAGAACCAGGTGAGTTTTTAACACTATTTACCAGCATAAAGCATTTAAACTGCATGGGGCGATTTTCACAGACTTTCCCCTGCTTCAGATCCAAACAACAAGGGAAGCTTGAGACCCTTTTAGCAAGGAATAAATGGTAGCAAGCTCAGTGCCATTTGTCAAAAGTTCCCCTGCTTAAAACCAAAGTTCTTCAATGAAATAGTTGATTATCTGTTCTGCATGTGATCAAGTTTGAACAAGTCTTTCATTTGATTCAGGCGTGTTTGAGTCAGGATGCATCTAAAAGCTGGATTGTTCCACATTAAATCTTAAAGTTTTAAAACACAGTTTTTAAAATCTATTTTATCGTAATGTTATTTATTTTTGAACGCAGATGTTCCCATTTATTGCTCTTTCTGAGGTTATTGATAGTGTATCAGGAAATTGGATTATCATCCAGCGAGCGCTCTGGGTGTTCAGGAAGTGCCGTATTTGTCATTGCTGTTTATTTCTGAATGTTTTTCGCAGAGTCCCTTCCTGCAGCAAACTGTCCGCCTATCGGAACAACGGCTGCTCTTCAGGCCAGGGCCAAGGCATGTTTCAGACGAGCTAAATCAAGGCACTGAATGGGAAAAGGCTCATAACGCCTGGGATCTCCTTCAGCAGCCCGGGGGAAGACTTTTAGTGGAGACACTTGATTTTCCCAGAGACCTGAAGGAGAGATAAGTGCCTCCCTGCAGCCGTGGGGTGGGAGACGAGCTTTTGAGGTGGCAGCGACATGACGCTTGATTCTGTGTGGCCCAGATGGCTATTGTTTTACAGATACATCTCAA
Organism: Valencia hispanica; assembly: GCA_963556495.2. Taxonomy (NCBI): domain Eukaryota; kingdom Metazoa; phylum Chordata; class Actinopteri; order Cyprinodontiformes; family Valenciidae; genus Valencia; species Valencia hispanica. Next base: position 1,785,241 of record OY747720.1, read on the forward strand.
CAACCACACTCCTACACAGACTTAACAAAGGGGCTGAGCAACCATGTGCCGAGTGAAGCCATTTATTTCTATTACCAATCACCAATCTCAACACACACCAACACACAGAGACATCAGGCAGCCCTAAGGTGATTTATAGCTTTATTGTTCTTGTGTGTCTGTCTGTGTGTGTGATAGAGTGTTAGCAGAGAGGGGACAGGTAATTGAAATAAAGGCCCTCTCTCTCCTTACAGCTCTTCTGGTAAAAATTAGGATCATGGGGAGGGATGAGAAAGCTTCCAGGACCGGCTGCGGCCTCTGAAAGCTGACATTTAGAGTGAGAGTTACAGGACGAAGACAGTGACAGGTCATTTTGTGTGTCCAATTCCCCCAAATTTACAATTTTAGTCGACGATGTACCGAAACTACGTTTTATCTCTTTGCTGAATTCAACAAGCCACAGCTGCAGATATGATCTCTGGTGTAGTTACTACTCTACACCAGGAGATGGCAGACATCTGTAACTTCAATCTGAGTAATACTTGTGGGTGTGTTTCTATGGACGGTTTTGGAGTAAATAGGACGGTGGCCGGGAAGTGCAAAACAAAATTACATTAACCTGAAACACTTTTACAAGTTTAACAAAACACTTTTACAAAGACATGACCCGGAAGTGATACTGCAGGGATGAGGTTAGGGTCGGAACCAGACCAAACTGGTAACAGTAATGGAATCGATCCTGCCAGCAGCTCCATCTGCAGAGATGCTTTGTGGAATCTATTTTCAAGTTTTAGGGACATTTTGTGGTGATTGTGGACATAGTTTGGACTTTCTTGCTGATGCAGAGGTAGAAGAGGTTGGTTTAATGGAATGCCTCTTAAAGTATTTCAACAAAGGCTCCTCATTTTTGATGAGAGAACTACCACAAAACGGGCAAAACATCTCCACAGGTTGAGCTGCTGACAAGATCGATTCTGCGTTAACGTCTTTCTTCTTCTTCTGCTTTAATGGCGGTTGGCAACTGATTCCTTACTCCGTTTCAGTAAGTTTGTGAAAGTGTTCCTTTAAACTTGTAAAAGTGTTTTGTTAAATTTGTAAAAGTGTTTTTTTTAACTTGTAAATGTGTTTCGGTAAAATATAAAAGTGTTTCAGGTTAATTTAATTCTGTTTTGCACTTCCCGGCCACCGTAAAAGTTTGAAAACTGCCTTCCGGTTAAGGAGACGAGGAAGTATAAAGATAGCAAATTCTACAGAGATAAACGTACAATGCTGAGAAATCTGTTTACTGCTGATGAAGCACTTTGCCAAGTAATGGCTGACTCAGATTCTGAAGAGTTCAGTCATCCAACGAGAAACAAAGTCTCGCTCCTTATGTGAGCAGCGACACCGAGTCCTGGATGGTGAGTTTATGCTGCTTACAAACAGAATTACATATCCTCCCCTGCATACTACACTTTAAGTTATGAAATCGCAAATCTCCTGTGATTTCGTGACCAGCTGGGTGGAAGGCTTTTGCGAGTGATACGCACCCGGTGGGAATGAGACGCGCTGCTGAATTCACCAATAAAACGCGAAAGCAGGGGGTAATACACTGATAGCCGGCGTTATAGTCAATGGCTTCATTTTCACCGGGCGTGAAAAGAAATCAGACGCGTCCCAGAAGCTTTGTGTCGCCTCCCTCTCCTAAAATTTTTCCAGAACGTGTCAATCTTAGCAGCTTAGATCGGACCAGACAGCAGCAGTGTAAAGCATTCGCCAAATTCCTAAATGAAAGATACATACAAATTTCAGATTGCTAAAGTATGAAAAAAATTAAACATAATCACTGGTGACAGCAGGTTTGAAGTCATCGGTCTGTGGGTCTAATTTGTTGGTTTTCGTCACAGATGACAACAAGTTAATCCTTGAAGTGGAGAATCACCAAATTATCTGATACCAGAGATAATTTTTAAAAGGACAACATGAAAAAGGAGAAGGCATGGACAGAAATATCTGCAGTTTTGGGAGTGGATGAGTTCATGATACTTATTTACATAGAATTACATTTTTTTAAGTAAAAATTTTGGTTTTAAGTCAAGTAACTTGGCTTCCTCAAGGATGTGTTTTATCCCCAATTCTATTTTCTATCTACACTGACGACATTACATGTAGCAGGAAGGGAATGAGTCTTTTAAAATATGCCGATTACATGGCCCTAGTGCCTCATATCCATGGTATGGAGGCTTTAACTCACCACCGAGTGGTGGGAACCTGCTGAGAACCTCTAATGAAAAATCTCTTGAGTTAAAGGTTTCAAAAACAAAGGAACTGTGCTGTGTAGGTAGAGACAGAGCTGCAACTACATCTCAGCTTTTTAAACCATTGTCTTTTCAGGGAGAGCAGGTTGAGCAGGTGGAGTGTTTTAAATATTTGGGGACACAGATGGACACTCATCTATCCCTCCAAATCCATTCAGATACAATCCATAACAAAGCACTCCAGCGAATTTTAATGTCAAGGCAAATATTTTTACTCTTTATTTTATTTTATCTCACACCATTAAAAAAAGATAACAATAGCATAAAATTACACATACACTCCTCCGTATTCCTAAAATAAAAAAATTAATAATAATAAAAAATACAAATAACATAAAACAAAACAGTTTGAGAGGGGACTGGAAGAAGCAAAAGCGTATCTAGTCCAGCCCCAGTTCAGTTAAATCAATAACTAATTGCTTACATTGACAGATAAAACTTTTTCTTCATGGAGGTCCTTCTATCATCACCTTTGCAAACATAATAAAGTACAATGACAAAACAATTGTTCACATGAACCAACAGAAAAAAGTAAAATATGCCATTTGCATTCACCAATTGCCATGTTTGTCACTTACTATTTATGTACGAGTCAATTATAATTTGTTTATAGTGCCTTTTAAATAATATGTTTTTACGTGATTTTAGAGTCACATCGAGTTTGTTCCACAATTTGATACCCCACACAGATACACACATGCTTTTCATAGTTGTGCGGTATAATGGAAAAATGACGCTTTGAACGCCCCTTAGTTCATAACCTTCTTCACGAGTTTTAAACAGCCTTTGCAAGTTACCCGGTATTGCCCCCAACATGGCCCTATATGGGACTAAAACCGTTTTAAAATGAACTAAATCAAGGAATTTGAGTCAGCGTAAATTAAAAAATAATGGAGTTGTACTATCTCTATATCCTGAATCAGTAATTATCCTTACCACTCTTTTTTAGAGTACACAGATCTTTGATAAATTAGATTTATAAGTATAACCCCATACTTCAACACAATATAATTAGTATGGGAGTATCATTGTGCAGTAAAGTGTGTGTAGTGCTTTTTGTGATAGAAAATACCTTATTTTAATTATTATCCCAATGCTTCTTGCTAATTTAGAACACACATATTCTATGTATGGCTTCCAACAGAGCCTATTATCAATCAAGATCCCCAGAAACTTGATTTCTTACACTCTTTCAATGGCTATTTCATTAATAGTCAAGTTGATGTCCTTACTATTTTCTTTATTTCCAAATAACATAAACTCTGTTTTAATCATGGTTTACCCGTCACTTCTAGAATCCATTCTAACATTTAACATCACATCCTGGTACAACTTTCTTACTAGTAAACAAAAAACAAAACCGTCACGGATTGTAGATCAAGCGGGCCAAATAATCGCTTCACCACAAACTCCACTATTGCATCTGTATGATCACAGAGGATCATCTCATCCCCTTCATCATTCCTTCAGTCTTCTCCCATCAGGTCGAAGATACAAAGTCCTGCTGGCCAAAAAAACGGTCTATAAAAATAATTTATTCTGACCGCAGTCACAGCGCTTAATAGTAAGGGAATTTTTACAACGATTTTATAAATAGTCTTTTAAGTATCAATGCATTTTATTTTAGTTCAGATATATGTGGTCTTAGATCTTTTATTGTTTTGTATGTGTGTAGAAATGATGTGGAGCCCTGTCACAGATGAATTTCTGTAACCTTTTGGGGTCAGACAATAACGTTTCCTATTCTATTCTATTCTTTTTTTCTGCATAATACCCTTTAATTTATGCAATTGTGTTTCTCCTGTGATTTCATGATCTCCCAGGACCAGCTGGGTGGAGCGCATTCACAGGTGATACGGTTCTAAAACGCTCCTGGTAAGAAGGCACGAACTGCTGAGCTCACGGGGGAAACGTGTTTATTACGTTATGCGCCGATTTCTCGTCTGGTGGAAAGCAGGGCTAAAGGTCATGTTTTTGGACTGTGGGAGCCAGAATACCAAACCAGAGAACCCAAACATGCACAGGGAGAACATGCAAAGTCCATGCAGAAAGACTTCAGGCCAGGATTTGAACCCAGGACCTTCTTGCTCCAAGGCTACCAACCGTGCCACCATGCTGTCCCAACATTCAAGCCATCAATCCATAATGTTAGGTAAATATTACCCTAGAACACAGAGAACAGAATGAGAAAAGTGACAACTTCTGTGTTTTACTTGTGAAGAGAAATTCACAAGGGGGAAATTAAGCATCAAGCATGCTCAATGTCTTGTCTCCAAGAATGCTCAGTGCTTACTCCCATCGAGCTCACTCTCCCAAAAGCTTTTATCACAAAACAGGGATTTACAACACGTCATAAACCACAACCACATTAGGCCTGTGGGTGTTGAAACGGAATAACAAAGTACATGTAAATTAGGCCTTCCAGACAACCCTCTCAATCAACTCTTAGAGAGGATTTATCACCCATATGAGGAATTATACAGTAACATATACAGTGTTACACTTATCAATGATAATACAAATTTTCTAACATAAATACTGTGCAGCCTAAGGCACCTTGCGATTAGAAATTAATTTGCACTAGCCTAGCCTAGACTGAGGTTACTAGCCAGGGAGAAGCACACACCTCCAAATTGCACCCACTGATGGAAAGCTATTTTTTTTGGTGCCTCATTCACAAAACACTCTAATGCCTCGTTTCCACTGAGCGGTCCGGTCCAGTCCGGCTTGGTCCGGTCTGCCTTTTTGTCTGTTTCCATTGTAAAAGCGGCCCTTAGAGCAGGCCCATACCGGACCATTAATGGTCCCCCTTCAGGCATAGGTCCACAGGACAATGGTCCGATACGCTATGGGCGGAGCCACTGGTGTCCCATAACACAGTTCTTTGATTAAACTGTGAAGATTTTACAGATTAGCCATAGGATTGTATATTTTTAAAATGTATTTTTTGAATGGTAAAGAATATTTATGTTGCAACACATATTTAGATTTTTTTTCTTTTGACAGATTCCTGGTTTAGGGATAAGTTGGCATTTTCCACACCAGTGCTCCTGTGCATTATAACAGTGGTTTCCAACCTGGGATCCCTAGAGATTGCAAAGAATCAGGGAGACTTTGTAACAACAACCTCACCAATGCTAAGAACGAAATAAAAAAGTAAATAAAAAAATACTTAAACACTACATACGTATTTCTGGGTCTAATACAAAAAAAAGCACAAAAAAAACAACACAGTCCTTTGATAGGGTGAACTCATAAACACTGCAGTGAGTTTAAACGTCAAACCTGCGACAACTTTACACACTGGCCCCTCTGTTCAGTACATTTACGTAGTAAGGACAACGCCGTACGGGGCCTTTTATTAAACACAGCGGTCGTGTTTTGTGTAAAGGAAAAAACAAAAAGCAAGAAAGACGACCATGAGCTGCTGGATGGACTCCATTGTTGTTGTTTCTTCCTTCTCTTCATCTGTGTTTTTTTTGAGCATCACGCACTTCCTCGTCCCTCCAGTATGACGTCACGCAAGCGTTCAGGGTAAACCCCGCCTGCTCAAGGAGAGCTCAGTAGGGTGTGGAAACTCTCCCATGAAAAGTCAGAATTACGCAATAGCGGACCGGATCGAAAATGAGGCTTAAGGCACTGTCTCTGTGCATTTTATGAAAGGACCGAGGCAGTGAGGGGGGTTGGAGTCTACCTGAGCTATTATGACCCAAACTCACCACCATGCTAGGTAGTAACAGCCTAATCAGCTGACCTCTGGAAGGGTAAACCCACAATAGTGTGCATCCTTAGTCTGTGCAGCCAGCTAAACAGGGGGTTTGTGGGGAAAATATAAAGAGAAATCATCACATATTGGATGGATGGCACTGAAGTGCACCAAGACAGAAAATATCTCAGGCTTTCAAAATGAATAAATATTTCAACACTCACTAGTGTGGGAAGAAGGAGGTGGGAGTTGCATCCAAACACTATTATATATTTCCTTTTGAATGACTTTGAACAAAACCCAGCAGAGCACTTTTAACTGGCATGTTGCTGTTATTTCATGTTTTCCAAAGTAGCGATGCTTAATGCTTGGCAGCTTTTGTGTACAGTGTCCATGCATGAGTGCAAAATATATCATCCAATCAACATTTTTTTTCAAGAATCAGGAGTTAAAGAGAAGATAACAAATCCTCCACAAATCATGTGTGTTTGGGATCATTGTCATGCTGGAAGATCCAGCCAGATTTCATCTTCAATGCTCTCACTGATGGAAGGAGATTTTTGTCCAAAATCTCACCATACACGGCCCCATTCATCCTTTCCTTAATACGGATCAGTCGTCCTGTCCCCTTTGCAGAAAACCAGCCCCACAGCATAATGCTTCCACCCTCATGCTTCACAGTAGGTATGGTGTTCTTGGGATGCAGCTCACCATTCTTCCCCCTCCAAACACGACGAGTGGCGTTTATACCAAAGATTTCTATTTTGGTTTCATCTGACCACATGACTTTCTCCCAATCCTCCTCTGGATCATCCAGATAGTCTCTGGCTAACTTTAGATGGGCCTGGACATGTGCTGGCTTAAGCAGGGGGACCTTTCAAGCGCTACAGGTTTTTAATTCATGACGCCGTAGTGTATTACTAATAGTGACCTTTGTTACTGTGGTCCCAGCTCTCTTCAGGTCATTGACCAGTTCTCCCTTTGTAGTTTGACCGCTTGAATGGCCCTAACCTGTCTTTGTAAGGCCGCAAAACTCCTTGCAGACAAAGTGCACGCCTTCACACAAAAACTAGACGTCTGGCATGGCTACATCAGTCGAGGGAACTGTGACATGTTCCCTAGCCTTGTAGACTTTATCACTGACGCAGGCACATCACATGATTTCTCCTCCCTATTTCAATCAGCGTCTGAGCACCTGTTAGCAATGAGAAAACTATTTGAAACGTACTTTAAAGAGGATTATCGCTCTTTTGTGTGGGTTCGAGATCCGTTTGTGTGTACAGCAAACGAGCTGTCAATTGATATGCAGGAGCAGCTTATTGAGCTAAAGAGTGACAGTAGACTGAAGGAACTCTTTAGCTCCTCCCCTCTTTCATCCTTCTAGGCAGCATTGATGCAGGAATATCCTCAGCTCTGTGACGTCGCATTGAAGATTCTCCTTCCTTTCGAGTCGACATATTTGTGTGAGGCAGGATTCTCAAAAATGACTGCACTCAAAACAAAATACCGCTATCGTGCACAAATCAAGGTTGATTTGAGGCCATGTTTATCAAACATTGAGCCAAGAATTGGGTATCTTTGAAAGGCAAAGCAGGCTCAGGTCTCACATTAATATCACCTACTTGCAAGCTTCTGTAAAAAATGCAGATGATGGCTACTATTAGGCCTAGTAATCCATCCATCCATTTTTTGTACCCGTCATTCCTATGCAGGGTTGCGGGGGGATGGTGGTGCCTATCTCCAGCTGTCATGGGGTGAGAGGCGGGGTACACCCTGGACAAGTCGCCAGTCCATCGCAGGGCAACACAGAGACAATCACGACAAACAACCATGCGCGCCCACACTCATCCCTAAGGGCAATTTAGAGAGAACAATTCACCTAACAGTCATGTTAGGAACCCACATATGCACAGGACAACATTCAAACTCTATGCAGAAAGACCCCAGGCTGGGATTCGAACCCAGGACCTTCTTTATGCAAGGCAACAGTGCTACCAACTGCGCAGACTGTGCAGCCAGGCCTATTAATAATAACAATAATAAAGCATAATAAAGCATAAAGCAGGGTTCAATTTTAGGCCCAGTGCTTTTTAACCTTTATATGCTCCCTCTTGGCAGCGTCATCAGAAGACATGGAGTTAACTTTCACAGTTATGCTGATGATACACAGTTGTACATCTCCATGTCTCCTGATGACACACTGCCAATGGGTGCACTTTTTAACTGCTTTTTAGACATTAAATCCTGGATGGCAGAAAACTTTCTCCAGCTCAACCAGGACAAACTGAAGTTTTAGTCATCGCTCCTGAGGCTCAGAGAGAGAAACTTTTACCAAAACTACAATCACTGTCTTTTAATCTCTCTTTACAAGTGAAGAACCTCGGCGTGATTTTTGACTCTGAGCTGACTTTTATCCCTCACATTAAAAATATTACTAAAATAGGTTTTTATCAACTAAAGAACATCACCAGAGTCGCCCCATTCTCTCTCGGGCCAACACGGAGATGCTGATGCTTTTATCTCCAGTAGGATTGATTACTGTAATGCTCTGCTTTCTGGTCTTCCCAAAAAGAGTATATCGGGTTTACAACTACTACAAAATTCAGCAGCACGTGTCCTGATGAAGACCAGGAGGAGGGAGCACATTACACCGGTCTTAGAATCATTGCATTGGCTCCTCAGATGTTTTAGGATCGACTCTAAGGTTCTTTTAATGGTTTTTAAGTGTCTTAATGGTCTTGGGCCTTCTTATCTATCAGAACTGCTTTTACCATATGAACCTTGGCGGTCTCTGCGCTCCTCTGCAGCCGTCTCCTTGTCACCCCTAAAGTCAGGACACACACTCATGGTGAGGCGTCTTTCTGTTATTATGGCCCTCACCTCTGGAACAGGCTGTCAGAGGACCTCAGAGAACGTTCATGTTTTTAACAGCAGGATCAACACTCACCTTTTTAGCCTAGCTTTTAAATGATTATAATTTATTACTGTTTGTTTAATTGCTCTACATGTTTTATATGATTATATTTTTATCAGTTTTACTATTTAATCTTAGCACATTAATTTACTGTTTCTTTTTATACTTTAATTTATCTGAATCCCCTTTCCAGTGTTTCCTCTGTGGGAGCCCTCTGCCCCGGGAGCGGTGGTCGGCTGTAGCTGCCTGGGTGCTCTCCAGGTGGAGCTTGGGTGGAGGTGGGGGTCTTGGCCTTGCCTCCACTGGGTGCCCTGTGTCGGTGCCTCAGCTGCTGCTGTTGATGTGCTGCTTCCGGTGCAGATGGCTCCTCTGATGGCGTTTCCTTGCATGGTTTATCTACACTCAGCCCAATGTCCTTTTTTACTTTTTCTTTTAACTGTGTGTGTGCATGGGAGATGGGTTGGGGGGAGGGGGGTATAACTGTGACCATGCTTTTAAATCTGTGGGGGAGGGAAGGGAAGGTGGTTTTATGTGGGGTCATTTTAATCTGTAAAGCACTTTGTGATGCAACTTCTTGTATGAAAAGTGCTTTATAAATAAAGTTTGACTGATAAATTAATATCAGAGGTCTGGTGCCAATTCCCAATTATAGCAATAGCCTAGTAACAATAATAATAATAATAATAATAATAAAGCATGTAACCTCATATAATTATATAACTGGGGCCCCAACTGCAATGAACCAGCTTTGGGGGGGCCCAGATTGCAAAAGGTTGAGAACCCCTGCTCTAGATCATGTGTTCCCCACCAGGTGAGATCTTGCATGGAGCCCCATGGATTCTGACTGTTTGAAGGTGTGGACAGGTGTCTTTATACAGATAACCAGTTCAAACAGGCGCCATTAATACAGGTAATGAGTGGAGGATAGAAGAGCTTCTTAAAGAAGCAGTAACAGGTCTGTGAGGGCCAGAATTATTGATTGTTTGTAGGAGCTAAATACTTATATTCTGCACCATTATACCAATCAATTCTTTAAAAATCATACAATGTGATTTCCTGGATTGTTTTACATTCTGTATCTCACAGTTAAAGTGCAGCTATGATGAAAATTACGGACCTCTCATCTTTTAAGTGGGACAATTTACACAAATCGGTGGCTCCAAAATACTTTTTTGCCCCACTGTATATTATGAAGAGGTTCTTTTTTAACTGCCATCTACCTTCCTATCTATCTACCCAAAAACTAGCACACCAAAAGCATGAAGGAAGATTACTTCAGCTTTATTCAGTCATTAAATTTTTTATGTCTGTATGAATTTTGTGGCTTAATATCGAGGCACTCTGAGATTAAGGGCAAATGGTGAAGACCCTGAAGGACAACTTGCCTCAAAAAGGGTTTTTCTGCCCTGCAAGTATTCATTGTACATTTAGATGTGGTACTTAAGCATGACGTGACTGGTCAACAGGATAAAATCATGGTTTGAGTTATTGTAATCCATCTATTCATCATTTTCTACTTATTCAAGATCAGGAGAAAATCATATCGCTTTAAGAGGGAAACCCTCATATTCTTCTCCAGAGTGAGAGTCTGCAACTCATTCTTTGGGATACCAAGGTGTTCCTGGGTCGGAAGTGATATATAGACCCTCCAATAGGTTCTGGGTCTGCCATAGGGTCTCCATCCAATCAAAAACCAAAAGGGGGCACCAGCTTTTGTAGAGGAGTAGTAGCTCTACTCCAAACTCCCTCTGGAGAACAGATAACCTCAAACTTTCTCCAAGGCTGAGTCTGGCCACCCGTTGGAGGTATGAGGTGCCTTTTGTAAAGTTACAGTAAAAAATTAACAGCAATAATTTGGGTTATTTTGCCTGTCATAAGATAAATAAATGGGGTTTAATTTCATATGTCAACATGTCCATGTTATTTATTCATTTATGAATGTCACAGTTTCAAGATAAATATTTAGTTAACAAGCTAAACTGGCTAGCTAAATTTATATGAAAAAATCTGATTAAAACGAAATGCTAGCATCACAGAAAAGTAAAATACGAGACTTGACCATGGATTGTATATAGATGGGCGGAGCCTCCGTGACGTCACCCATAGGTTTATGAAGAGCTGAGTTGAAGCCCAGTGGGCAGTTCCCACCACCGCCATCTTGGCATCTCGTCACGCCCAGAAAATACAAAAAATGGGTAAAGAGGTGGAGCTGAGAGTGGAACTGTGAGGGTGGGGGCGGATGATTGACACCCATCAAACTACAAGCTAACTGAGCTAAGCGGAGCTAACGGAGGTTAGCTGGCGCTTTTAGCCAGAAAACCGCGGTTGAGCGACTCTGCTACCCCTCTGCCTTCTAGATTGATTCAATAACTTTGCCAAATAAAATGATGACGCCTTGTTGGTCCATAACTTTCACTAAAACTATGTGAATTTAAATTAAAACAAGTTTTAATAATCAATATTTAAAGTAAAGAAGAAATGTGATCATTTTTAACCCATTTTTGACCAAGCAGCGTTACCTTAAACGCACAGCAGAAATATAATTTTACTTACCAAAAAAATAATTGGAGCACAATCTTCTTGGACAAGAAGATTGATTGGTGCAATCAATGCCACATTAAGCCATCTCTGTCCAATAAGAGCACCATTAACATCCGAACATGAATAAACATCGTAGACACAACTGATGGTGAGGTTCAGAGAAACGATATAGCCTAGACTGTTAAGGTGAGGCCGAGGCTGAAGGCCTTCCTTGGAGCAAGCGGGGGGTCAAGCCGCTAGCTACCACCGCTAATGCTAACGGCTCATCTGAGACCTGTCATTCAAAAGGTCACGCCCCTTATTATTCATAATTTCAAGCCTAAATTACATCTAAACAGATTAGGTCTAAAAAAAAATCACCCCCTTCAGAATGACAATTAACTTGACCTATTAAACCTAAAATATTTTTTTGAACCAGGCTGTAAACATGTTTATTTGGCATTTCTAACATGGGAGTCAGTGGGAACTTGCTCCTTTCTGCAGCCCTAGTGGATGAAGGGGGAACTATAATTTATGTCACTTCTGCGTTGGCCTCAGATTTGGCCGGCGGAGTTTGGCCCTTTGGTCCTGACACAGCAGAACAATGCGAGTTCCACCCCACTGATCCTAGTATACATGCACTGTTCAGAACGGAGCGTTTTGTGTGACATCCATACCTCAAAGAGATGATGTTGAGTTGATGTACCAGAAAGTCTGTGGCTCAGGGTGTTTGCTAGACACTGCAGATGTTTTCAGCACTCATCACAACATCAGGAAATCCTTAGGAATGCCCAGAACTTCATGCAATTTTGTTTCGGGGAACTCCTCGGAAAACCCAGACAGCAGCATCTTGGATAACTGATGGATCCCCAAAGAGATTATATGATGTTTTGCACACATATGATGCCTTCATGCAATGCTATAGAAGTTTATTAACTTTATTCGGACCGTGTACCTGAGATACAGTCACTTTGAAGTGCGAGCAGCAGGCCCGTTACCTGTTTTACCTCCAAGCAGATGTTCTACCTTGTTTATTTCAAGCACCACTTCACAAAATATCCGACCGGGCTGAGTGGGAATTTATCTCATCAGCCAGAGGAAGGCTGGATATTATCATTGCTGTCACATCACATGGAGGAAAAAAAAAACAAAAACATGCTCCTCTTTGCCTTCTATCTCACTGCTTGGGGAGCTCCTTTGCTGATAAAAATGAATTTCCACTGGAAGGAAAAATACACACAGGCAAACGGATTAGTTTTTGCTAAGGCCTAAAGTAGATACAGCTCAGGTCTTCTTCTTTTGTCTTTGATATTTGAAAAAAAATAAATAGAAATGTAATGCAGTTCCAGAGTTCTTTCTGAAGCAAGAGAAGTGCCCTATGGTGTTTTTAAAATTAATTTACAGGGAGCGAGTACCTCAATAAGGAATGTCCACCAGAGAAACAGTTGACTGGGTCTGTGGTCTGGAACATCACCTTCATTAAAACAAGCTCAGGCTCAACTCCAAGGTGTCTTTTGCTTTTGAATTGTGCCTTTACAAACACTCGCAGTTCATGGCTTATCAGGGTCTACATCTAAAACATGACAAGAGATGGAGAAAGAAATCATTAAATCTCAAGCAGAGAAGTGTAAATTTGTGTAAATATACCTACCGCGCCCTTCACAATCACTACTACCCTTTTATAACAACACTATGATCTCACTCTGAAATCGTTAGAAGAACCAAACCTTCAGGTGAAGTGCAGTACATATGGGTGGGACCTCCAGCCACCTTCACGTTTTAGATGTTTTTCCTGGTTGAAACAATGGTAGGTAGAGTTTGGAAATTGAAATTCTCAAGTCACAGGACAACTGCTATTTTACCACAGCCACTACATTTCCAAAAATGAATAAGGAAGCTAATCAATGAACACTTGTCCTGGTTTGCAGTCGCAGCGATTTCTCCGTTCTCGTTAGCGATTACCCACAGGTGATGCGACTCACACTATGACTCTGCTTGGAAGAGACCAGCCCAACTTTCCTTGAAACTAAATATTTGTAGGCCTCCAGACTTTTGAAAGCCTTACATTTTTCATAAATGAAGAGTCCAGGGCTTTCTATTAAATAGGAATAAATGTCTCCCCAGCAGATTTGTGGCCAAGACCAGCGAATGGGACCAGCGTTTTTCGTTTTTCCCAGATCTCACATGGGCTTTGAATAACTTCGATTTTGTCGTCAATACAGATTTGAAGCTTCTCTCTAAACTTCTTCCTGTCTTCAGACATTTAAGTGCTTTTGCACGCTAACTCTCTTGGAAGAGTTCGTCGTGTCTTTATAGTCATCTTGTTTGTGTTATTGCCACCCAACCACTTTGTTGACAAAGATGTCAACAAAGTTTTCTCCTATTGCCACTGATTGTTTGAAAATGTCCGACAGACAGAAATATGAAGTTTTTGCAAATTCTGGTACACGGGAAAAAAAATAATTCAAATAAATATTATAACTACAGAATAACACATTTGAAGCAGAAGAAAACATTTGAAAAATCCAAAATTTCAACATAAAACTTAGGAAACTAATACTTACAGTAGGTAGTGTAAATGTTAGAACAGCGTAAAGTACTTCGAGAGCCAATATATAGTGTTTACCACATATTTGATAGATCTCCAAATGGCTCAGCAGGTAGAAAATACCAGAACACCAAACAAGAGGTCTCACTTTAACACAAACTGTAGGTTTGTGTCCTTTTGTGGGGCATTTTAGGTTAAACCATGTTTGCTTTGATTCAGTGAAATTATTCGCAGGAGCATGGGCGGTTCTAGCCAGGGGCCAACGGGGGCCAGTGCCCCCGTGGAACTGATCCTGGCCCCTCTTATGGCCCCTGTACTGCAGAAATAATACCAAATCAGTTTTTTAAGATGATTTAGGACAGAAACCATAACTAAGATATCTCTTGGACTCATTTAATTTCTTACCTTTAAAGTTTTATTTTAACAATGAGTTAAAAATTAATGTGTTGAACTTTTAGCTTCAGCCATATTGAGTTTCATCTGCTGGATCAGGAGCCACAAGAGTCCCTTTGGCTCATTTAATATATTAAACAATGACATATTGAAATATTGTTTCATTCTTTTTTTTTTGTGCCCCCATGAACAAACTCTGGCCCCACCTGGTTAATTTGGTCTAGAACCGCCACTGCGCAGGAGCTAGAGGAACCCAAAACTTCACTCAAGTAGGAGTAGCGATAATTCATAATAGTGGTACTCAAGTAAAAGTAAAAAGTATTGTGCAATAAAACTACTCCTAAAAGTAATATTTCCCTAAAAACTATTCAAGTAAATTTAAGTGAGTAAATGTAACTAGTTACTCCCCACCTCTGGGTTGAACATACCAGAAGGACATGAACTGTTCATCAGAGACAGTTAGTAACAAGTCAGTTATTTCATTCAGGTTCCACAATATATCAGTACAACTGATTCTCCTAATTGGGTTCCACATTATTCAACTGAAAATGTATACAGTATATTGATTTTTCATTACAGTGGACCCCCTCTATTCACGCATCAGGATTGGCAGATTTTTCTGTGGAACGTAACTCCAAATAATTTGCAGAAAATTCACAGATCTATGGATGTTCTTCCTGGTGGATATTGTGTTAGCTAAGCGACCAATCCGAGAGCGGCGTTCATATTTAACGCCGCTGATTGTCTGTACCCCAAAGAGTGAAAAAATCCTCCGTTTCTGGCAGAAAATTTTTTTGGGGACAACTGTTCTTCTCTGGTTTTGAATGCTGTGCTGCTAGAAGGATTTTTGCTGATACTTTTTTAACTTTTGGACATTTGTTATTATGCATAACCATGGCAACAAGGTGGTTTACAACTGGGAGCAGCTGATTAACATCACAAAAGGTCAAATACCTCAACTGCAGCCACAAAACCCTAATGAGTTGAACAGGAGATGCCATGGATAGAGAGCAGGAGCAAAGAGGAGAGAGAAAAGGAGGAAGTTCAATCCATCTCCCTCAATCATAATGGGCAATTTGAGATCGTTGGCAAACAGGTTTGATGATGAGGACCCCCTGGAGATTAGTGTGCAAAAAAGGATTCTTCATTAAATGAACATTATAGACAACCCTGAGCATCCTCTACATCAGACTGTCCTACAACTACAGAGCGTCTTCAGTCAGAGGCTTCTTCAGATCTGCAGACTGCTACAGGAGATCATCCCTATCCACGACCATCAGCATCTACAACAAACCTTTTAAGAAACTTGGATAATGAGTTACAACATCTAATTTCCCTGGGGGATTAATAAAGTAATTTTGAATTGAATTGAGCGGAGATAAGGAAGACTGTAGCTTTTTGTTGTAGTGCTAAGCTGGTTTCCACTGTGTGTATTAATGCATTTTAAGGTACATTTGGTGTTTTGAATGTTTAAAACAGACAGTTATAAGCATTTCTAAAGTGGGTCTCAAGTATTTGTGCATTTTAGCTAGGGGCTGTGGTCTTTAACTCCTCTGAACACCGGGGGTCCGCTGTATGCTACTGCAATAAAAGAGGGCTTACTACACTTCTCTACCAGTGCTGTCTGTAATTGTGGAGGGTACTGGAAGCAAACATGGAGCCTTAAACATCCCCCCCCCCCCTCTCTCTCATTATGACAACCAGCTAAATCTAGAAAAGGTAAACACTATACGATTAAAGCTGTGGACACAAGTTGGGATTTAAAGGTGTTGTGCCACAGATAGGTAGGTTTTGGCTATGAATAATTATGAATAATTGCTTAGGGCAATTATTAATCAGATTAATAATTTTATGTAAAAAATACCTCGTTTAGGGCACCACCTGGATTCCAGGAATATCAATAGCCCAATAGTTCAGTCTCAGTTTATGTTTATGATTACCTGCCTGATAAGGCTGAGGTAATTAAACAATATATGAAGGAATAAGTTCTTGGCGTTCCTGAACAGCAAGTTACTACACATGCAGGTGAAATAACAACAACAGTTTTCCAAAATACAAGAGTTTATTACAACAAGAATTCACTTTCAGTTAACATATTTTAATCAATAAACTCACCAAACTAGTAAAACACAACTAAACTACTAAGAAAAGAATAACGATAATAAAACTCACACTCCTAAGTAAAACAGTAAACGTGATAAAAATGCACAGAAATAGAAACAACAATAAATTGATAATGATGTCACAGTTCAGAATGAATATGTTTGCTCAAAGACCAAGGCTTGTATTGAACAGTGTTGGGAATAAGGCTAAGTTAGTTTTAAACTAATTGCGATTAGTCAAAGACTAATCAGCAGATTCTGGTTTGTTTTCAAACCACCAATTCACAATGCAAAGCAGAAGTGAAGAAAAACATTGTTTGGAAGAAGCAATGTTTCATTAAACCATTTGCTGAATTAGAAATCATTAACCTTTAGATAATTGATTCTATTTAATGGATCGGTCACCGCAGTGATTGACCTAATTTAATATTTAGACTTTATGTTGACGTTAACGGCAGTACCAATTATGTCGATCTAATTTAGTATTTTGACTTACCAAGAAGGCGTCTCAAAGATGACTTAAAAGATTAGTTTAGTGTTTAAACTATCTGTTTAAAGTCGATCTCTATGTTGAATAGCATTAACGGCAGTCTTTATTGTTCATGAATAAAATACCATCAATGGCCCACGTGGTTCACTAGAGCATGTAGCTTACAGCTAACTCACGTGGCGCCGCTTAAAGTCGCTCTGGTTCATTTATTAAACATCAAACCAAGAAAAACTGTCGGATTGAGTAACTCAGGTTGCAGGATATAAAACGACTTTCCATCGGAAACCTCGAAAATCACTGTTTAAACCTCCAGGCCGACCGGCCTGTTTGTACCCGAACAATAAATGAAATCTTACACAAAGTAACAAATCACAGTGAAAATACACAACCCTTAAATCTGGTTTAAACTAACCTAATCTCGCCTCTGCCCAGACGGACCTTATTGAACGGTTAAAGTTCTCCAGGTTGCTCCGTGGATGATGGGCGAAGCCAAAACAACGTTAGCCCGCAGGCTAGCCACAGCTACGGTCCGTTAGCAGTGGGAGGAATATAGCTGTTGAATCGCGGGTAGCATTAGCTCGGAACGTCGTGTCGTCCTCTTCGGCTTGCTAAACAGCGATCAGCTGCACCTCAGTTCACCGACACAGTACCTTCTCTGCAGGTTCAAGATAGCATAGTCCCAGGAATTCAGTAGCTGTTAGCTGCTCGCTTCATACGGCAGCATCTGTTCAGAAAGCAGGGCTCAGGGCGGAACAGTGGGGTTTATCTCAAAACACTGGGTTTGATTCACCTGATTGATCAGCAGTATTGTCGTCGTTGGAGTGAGTTCCTCTCAGAACTCGCGTCTTTTCCCTCGCCAGCGAAGGAAGGATTGGATCTCTCCTGGCGCTGTTTGGCTGAAAGCCAGAACTGGAGAGAGTTTGAAAATCTGTGGCGGTGCCTTATATAACCTCTGGACTTTTTCTCCTCCTGTCAGAGCTAGAATGTGGGTTCTTCGCCATTGGGTGGCGCTACCCAATGGCTGTGTGTCCCCAACAAAGGCGTTCAAAAGGAAATATGCTAAACATGAAAGAACTAAAGGCGTTTTAATTTGAAGTTGACTTGGTTGTAAGGAGGACTTACATAAAAAAACTGTCTTCATCGTGTCGTGGTGTATACATAGTGCTGCAAACACATTTCTCTATTCTTCTCCTGACTGATACCTTTGCACAATGGCTTCCTTGTTATGTAAAATCTCATCTAAAGGATGCAAATTAACACATTCCACTAAATAATACCAGGGCAGCTGAGCTATGATCAGAGTCACTATAATCGATGGTAGGTGTGGAGCCAAAAAACCTTTTTACTTTTTAGATTTATCAGCTTTTTTAGTTAAATCTTAGAGGAAAAATGTCAACTTATATGTGGAGACATGTCAGAATTTTTTTTTCGTGGTGTGTTTCAACAAAGAAGAACCTCCCCTCTGTATCCCCTATGTCACCTTAAAACTCCCATAATACACTATATTCTACAATATTCCAGGTGTAAAAAGCATGTCTGGCTAAATATGCAGACGTGGTGGCTGAATATTGTCATTTCTGTAATAGGTTTTGGGGGGGAGTGTTAATAGCAGTCTTTTAATAATAAATATTGACTGGAATGTTTTTGAAACTTGCATCATGTTGTCTTCACCTCACCAGGCCTGTCGTGTGTGGTTACATCTGTTGAAGCTGTAGCTGTGCTGACTGATTGCAGTCGGATGGATGGATGGATGGATGGATGGATGGATGGATGGATGGATGTGACGCATGGTCAGCCTTAAATGCCAAGACTGTACAATGATTTCCAGACCGAGTGGAGAGAAACATGCATGAGCCATAGCTGGGTGAAATGACAGTGGAAGCGGTTCCAGTAATCTGTCACCTGAATTCTGCATCTCCATCTCAGCCACTCTTCAGATCCCCTCCTCCACGTCTCTCCTCTGTCCTCTGAGCTATCCATCATTTTCTGTCATCTCCACCTCAGTCTAACGCAGGTTGGTTAGACCGCTAGGGTCCGTCACTCCATCACTGTCAGACATATTATCTGCAGTACAGTCTGAAGAAAACAAACGTACTCGTGTTAGCAATGCATTTTGACCTCCTTTGTTGTTGAAACATAAAGACACAAATTCCTTTCCTAACTTTATAGTAGCACTTGAACATTAATGGTTGTTATAGTGGTACTGGGATGATCTTTGCTGTTGTACTTTTAGTTTCATCATGTTGGGTTTTGATCTTTTCTTCCTTCAGATCTCATCATTTTCACTTAATTCCTCTGTGTTAGTTCTGTTATGCTTTATTCCTCACATTAGGAGTATTGTTCTGTTCTGTGATTGGAGTTCTGCTTTGTGTTTATCTTTATATTTTCCGTGTTTTACTCACAGGTTGTTGAACATTGAGTTTCTGTTATTTATTTACTCCTTATCCTTTAGTTACTCCTCTGCGTTAGTTTTCTACTATGATTAATCTTTATTTAGACCGAATTCTGCTATGTTTCAACTTTTGGTTTTCCTTATCTGTTCTGTTTATTAAAGATTGAAGTTTCTATCAGTTTAAATGAATGAATGAATAATGTGATGAAAAATGAACTCCTATTTTCTGTCTCTTATGACAGGCTAAAAATAACCCAAATTATTGTTGTAAATAATTTGACAAACAGTATTCTTAGTTTATATCAAACATCCTAAATTCATCAAACAGTGGTGGAGCTCCTCTTATTGTTGAGTTGGGCCAAGAAAGCATCAAATATTCTGCTTCTCATGGTTGGAACCGGCACCTTTTTATAAAAAAAGTTCATGTTATTAAGTGGTTTTAAAGAATTATTAAAAATTATAAGCATGTTTGACTAATTCCCTAACACACACACATAATCGTATCTATTTCCCTTCGGTCTTTGGGTTTGTTTTGAGCTGCCGTTAAATCCTCCCTCTCTGCTTGCAAACAAATGCACTATTTGTTGAGGATTAGTGTTGAATGGCTCTTTTCTGCTTCTCTGCAGACCTAATAGAAAGAGGGAATTAAATGGCAGCGTGCGTCTAAACAATCCTCACCCAAACGGGGTGACACCATCTTAATTTGTTTGTGCAACTTTGTAGTGAAGGGTCAGAGCACCACCGTTGTCTGCACACCTGGAGTTAATTTTCAGTGGGATTTAGCATAACCTCATAACTGTTTTAAAGTTTAATCGTATCTAAGAATCATATTTTTATGTACTTTCGTAGTACACCATACAGACAGTTGATCCTTTTTCTTTAAAAACACCAAACCTGATTTTTGCAACAGTGTTAAACAGCTTAGAGTTTTGTTTCATAATGCTATCACACCAATAAAGCATCACAGCAGCTCTCCTGCATGGAAGATGATGCACTTTATTGTTTTGCTTGAAAATGACTGACTTGATATCTTTGGCTTTACATGCATGGAGCTCGTAATGAATGTCTGCCTAGGATCTTCCCTAACATGATCCGTCTCTCCTCACCACTTCATGGGTGGCATCCTGTCACCCAATCATCCTTCAGAGGCTTTTGACTGACGGCTGCAGCTGATGCTCATTTTTTCAGCTTGTGTGCTCCACAGAACCAGGTGAGGAAACGATGAGCGAGGAACGAGAAAATACTGGTTTAAAGTTTGAACCGACCCTTTGCATTCAGATGTGGTCAGCTATTTGTTTTCATTTACAGTGCTTATTAAAAAAAGTATTCACCCCCTTGGGTGTTTGATCCGTTCAATTTCCTTTTATAAATCAACCCTGATCAAAATAATTTGGCTTTTTTGACCAAATAAATTACAAAGAAACTATTTAATATCAAACTGAACACTGATTTCTACCAAATAATGACAATTAAGTAAAAATATGTAACATAAAATAACTGATTGTATAAATATTCAGCCCCTTCCAGTCAGTATTTAGTCGATGCAACTTTGACTGCGGTCCTAGCAGGGAGTCTGTGTGGACAGGTCTCCATCAGGCTGCTCATCTGGATGCTGCAGTTTTCCTCTATTCTTCCTGTTAAACTCTGTCAGGTTGGTGGGGATCAGCTGTTATGGAGGTCTGGGCTTTGACTAGGCCACCCCAGAACATATACGTAGCTTCAGATCATTTGTTTTGCTGGATAATAAACGTTCTCTGGCAGATAGGAACCAATCGTCCTCCAGGATTTCCCTACATTTTGCTGCCTTCATTTGACCTCCTACCTTTACAAGCCTTACAGGGCCTGCTGCTGTGCTTCCCCACAGCCTGATGCTGCCACCACCATGCTTCACAGTGGGGATGGTGTTTGTGGCGTCGTCTGATGTCAAAAAGTTTAGCCAAAAGCCAAATTTTGATTGATTTCTAAAAGCAATATAAGGATAAATCATCCAAGGGGGTTAATAGTTTTTAATAGGCACTATAGCATTCATTTAATAATCAGTGTGGTAAGCCAGATAAAATACCAATTTATAAAAGTTCAGCTTTAAACATGATGGCACTCTTGATGTACAGTAAGTAAACTTTAACCGGACTGTTTGGATCGTCAACATAAACATCTCAAGATTAATTAAAGAGCTTCCGTCACCAACATCACTTGTTCAATTAAATACCAACAATAAATGAAGGAGTTTTATAAAACATTCATGAAATCCTGCCGACTTGAGATGCTTTCAGGAATGACGTCTGTAAATGCGTCTCGCTAAAGTAGAATTTTTATTGAAACTGTCACTTATGTCACACAGCTAAATATCTAGTGCTGCCACGATTCCTCGATTCCTCACGACGACAACCAAAAATGTAATACATCAGCTTCATCGTTTATTGTTTTAAGCTTGTTTTTTTTTTTTTGTTTTTGTTTAAAACTATTGCTGCACCTTTCGCTGCATGTCTTCCTTTCTGCCCCTGACACACACATGCACAGTCGTGGCAGTCGGGGTCAGCCGTGGGCGTCACCGGAAAAGCCCAAACAGCGCTATCATGTTGGCGAGCCGACAACAGAGCTCTAAAGTCCTGTAGCGTTTTGTAAAACTTAAAGAGACGCATGTGTAATGCAAAATTCACAAGGTAGTTGTGGCTGACGAAGAAGGACAATCGCCTCTGTAAGCTAATTAGCTAATTACCAGCGGTGCTGCTGCTGTTTACAAGACATCAAAGTGCAAAATGTGTGGCGGAGAGCAACGTTCACATAGCTGATTTATTTGTTTCTGCATATGGCAGCTGCCCAAATGAAAAGGCTGAGCAAAGTGAGAGTTTCTCTAATAAATGAAAAACTAAAGACTGGAGTTTCTCTTTTTGGAGCTCTTCGTGCTGCTTATTACTTTATTATTACATTAAAAACAACTTAATATTTTTTTTTAAATAAATACTTAGTTTAAAAATCAAATATTTAGTTTGTAAACTAAATATTTAATTTTTAAACTAAATATTTAGTTTGAAACTGTGACATCTATAAATGAATAAATAACATGGACTCAAATATGACAAAAATGAACCCCTATTTATTTATTTTATAACAGCCTAAAGTTATTGCTTTTAATTTTTGAATGTGTAACTTTATAAACGACACCCCATACACAAGGGGTTGAGGCGTCAAAACATCTCTAAAAACTTGACTGTTAAAGTGATGTAACCAAGGTTTTTGTGGAATGTTGGATGGAAGGAAAAAGTTTGATAGAAAAAGGCGCACAAGCAGCAGAGATAACCGCAGCTGGACAATCTGCAGTAGGTTCACATTTCTGGATTAAAATAGTGCTTTATTTGTCTTGTTCAATATTCAATTTTTTCCCAAACAGAATGTGAAGTTTTCATTTGCTGTAAGCCAGAAAAAAAACAATAATGGAAAACATATGAGCCTCACCTTTTGAAGTGAATGACTAAAATTGACTTTCTGATGATGTTACAGTATTAATGTGATGCTAATTTAAAGTATTTCACTGACATGCAGCAGATCTGAGAATAAAACATTTTGCCAAAATAAAGGAATCCCAGTACGGGTTCATAAGCACATAAAACAAATTTTAGATCTGTGAACTCATATTGACCCCATCTTCAGCCATCTTGACCTAAATAGTTCATCTGAGACTGATTTAATAGAAGTTTAATTATTTTACTTAAAAAAACCAACTTTTTAAACAACTACCAAACTACAGACATCATGTTTGATTGTGTTGAATATTAGATGGGTTGTTTTTCCCTCTCCTGTCAGCTTGTCTCCTCTGTGTGCTGCTGAGCACCAGCTCTCCTCTCCCTTCACCTCCATAACCCAATCATTTAATCCACTCCTTTCACCTCTGCGCCTGTCATTCACTCCCTGCTCCTGGACCTCCTCCGTCTCTTTCCCTCTCCGTCAGTCACCCAGCTGTCCTCCCTTCCTCTCAGCCTGTTGTCTTAGCTTTAGCTGTCTCCATCACTTTGACATCAAAATGAGCGTCGTGCACGGCTTGCACCCTTCAGAGCTCAGTTGTTGCTTACAAATCATCAGGAAACATCCCTGCTGCATCAACAGCGCTCAGTTATTTTTGAACAGCAAACACACTTCCTCTGGTTTGCTCCTGCAAACATAGGATGATCCGTTTTAACACCAACACAGACGTTTACCGATGGATTTACAGCAACAGTGATGCACCAGCTGCAGGAGGTTATATAGAGGTTAGCAAGACCAAGCTTTTATTTTGATAGTCCACTTCCGCTTCCCGGCAAGTTAATGTTCATGTTAGTTAAAAATAAAGAAAAAAAAACGTAGCTTCGAACTTAATATTTGAACATTAAGCTGTGAGCTAAATATTTTACTAGGCAGTTTAGCTTTTTAGCTAAATGTTAAAATAATAATTTTAACTGCATTTTTAGTTTACAGCTAAGTATTTAGCTTGTTACCTAAAATGTGTGTTTGCTAGCTAAATATTTCATTTGTAAACTAAATATTTGGCTTAAAACGGTGATATGTATAAATGAATAAAATAACATGGATTCAAATATTACTTTGAAAAATGAACCCCTGTTGGGAAGGTGTTTTCACTCTAATTTAAAGCCTCTCTTAAAGGAACAGACACCCATTTAATTTATGACCCTGGGCTCTCTGGGCTCTTATTTCACCTTCCAGCGTGCTCGTCCATTTCTGTAAAAAGGAGCAATAAGAACAACAAACAACAATTATATATTTTAACAGCGAGACGTCGTTTGCTGGACTCAGTTCTAGTAACTGAGCCCAGATCTACGTCAGCATAGACTTTTTATTGAAAGAGTTGCAGGAAACTCCTCCCACATAGATCTTCGTTCATAGAATAATGGTCACAGCTTCTTCACATAAGGAACACATGATGTACTACAATCTTCTTGATTGTTCACTGTTTCTAAGTGTTTCCACATGCACTACAGAATTAAACCCACATACAACATTTACAGAATTTTTATCTCTTCACCCCCCATTTCTTTATCTTAAGACAGGCTAAATAACCCAAATTATTGCTTCTGACGGTGTAACTTTACCATAGTTTGGTTGACATGGAGCCGTCTGCAGGGAAACATTTTGTTCCAATGATGCATCCGTTGGACTTCCCAGGGGCAGTCTCAGATCTTTACAACCAAAGATTTAAAGTAACTTTCAGTATTCTGCTCCTGGTGTACTGTGAGTTTATTGATTGAATTTATTTCTTGCCACAAATGAGAGCAAGACTGAAAAATAGAGATAAGGATGCATTAAAATCATTCTAAACGTGACAGAAGTCGCTGTCTTACCTCTGCTAAAACATACCGAGTGATTGTCATATTTTAACATACATATTGACTTCATTTTGTCACCCTGAGAATTAAAAAATGTTTTACATGGTGGTGTTTTGCTAAAACTAAATGTCAGGGTTAAGCTCAGTAGATTGATTTCCAACAGACATCCCAGAGTGTCTGAATCCACCTGCACTGGTCTGATCTGAAAACTGAACTTCAACATTTAAGAACCAGAAACACATTCATCCTGTACGGGTAGATCGGGTCATTTTATTGTTGATGTTTTGCTCTCCAGCTGCGTGGGACGATTTTCTTTGACAACCTCTGTGGGCTCAATATAAGGTCATAAAGTTTGCACATAATTTCACAGTTCAACTTCATAAATCAAGTTTTGCAATCTCGTAGAAAATATCTGCCCAAAAATGTCAAGTTGGCAAATGTGCAGAAAGGCGTTTGCATTTGAAAGAATAATCAAAGTTATTTTGCAAACATCCTGCTTTGAGCTGCGCAGCAGAAAACTGCGTGAGAGACTGTGAAAGTTATGGTTGCGTATTTTGGCACGATCTTTACACACTTCTCTGATTGAATGGTGACAGATCACACTGTCCAATCAGAGAGCAGGCCACTTCCTGGGGAGTAGAGATTCAACATGGAGGACGACGCGAGTACCTCTGCGAATCAGGTGGGCTGTTATTTGATAAATCTAATGTAACCGTTTTATTGTCATTTATGTGAATATGACATGTATTCCCACATCATCCTAAATAATAACCCACCTGATTCACAGAGGTACTCACACCGTCGTCCATACTCCCCTTTAAGAGTCTGGAGCGCTGTGGAAAAACAGGAAGTAGCCTGCTCTCTGATTGGACAGTGTGATCTGTCACCATCCAATCAGAGAAGTGTGTAAAGATCGTGCCAAAATACGCAACTGCAACTTCAGAGTCTCTCACGCAGTTTTCTGCTGTGCATCTCAAAACAGGATGTCTGCAAAATAACTTCTATTATTCTTTCAAATGCAAACCTTTATTTACAACCACGCAAACCTCTTAATGCACATTTGGAAACTTGACATTTTGGGCAGATATTTTCTACGAGACTGCAAAACTTGATTTATGAAGTTGAACTGTGAAATTATGTGCAAACTTTATGACCTTTTATTGAGCCCATAAACTTCCTGCCTGTTGCTTGAAGCTGTCAGCTTTTAGAGGCTGGATGAAAAGTTGCACCATAATAACTATTTAGATAATTTGTAATCATTAATCCTCCTAATGGTTGGTGTATCTGTCATTTCTGCTGAGGTGGATTGTAATATCTGTCAGCTGCACATACAGAGTTGTTTGTATGGTGTACTGCTTCAGGTTTGTCCACATAATTATTGTTCTTTGCAATAAACCAACAGCAAGCATCTATTCTGATGTCCTCATTTGTGATAAATCTTCAATTATGCCTCAATTACAGACATGTGGTTGACATATTAGTTTTTGCCTGTGGTTTGTAATAACACTACTCCTTACTGTTCTAATGACGTGGAAAGCTTTTCAGTCTAATACAAACGACCAAAACAAGTGTTATTCTTAACTTTTTCTGTTTTTTTAATATTTACAAATACTGGATGTTGTTCAAATATTACTATGAACTAATAGTTGATGGGCATCATAAAACCGATCATGTCTGCGCTGCTCTGTGGAGCTCCAAGCCAAGCTGGAGATTAAGAATTGTATTGCCACATATAAAAAATGCAGAATAAATATTCATAATACTCCAGACAAAACCGAATTAACCTCCCAGTGACCCAAGGACTTAAATATTGGTGGCCTTATTAATCCCACTATAAATGGCAATTTCAATATTTCCCCTGGCACTTAGAGTCCACTGAAATTATATGTATTTTTAATTTATGATGGAAAAAAATAAAATTAAACCCACGTTAACGTCATGGAATAAAAAAAATTAAATATTTATTTTATGCTGATTTTGTAAAACCTGAAGCATACAGTTTTTATACCAGCATTTTTTTTGTTTTTATTCACTTATATATTTTTTTCTATATTTTTTTATTATTTCTTGTACTTTGTTTTTAAACAGTAGGCAAGGCAAGGCAATTTTATTTGTATACCCCACTTTCAACAACAAGGTAATTCAAGGTGCTTTACATGATTAGGGAATAAAATAAAAATAGCAGTAAAACACAGACAAAGCATGTAAAGTAAAAACAGCAATAAAGCATAAAACACACACAAAACATGATACATGAAAGCATTACTCAAAGGCAGCTCTAAACAGATCCGTTTTTAATTGTGATTTAAAAGAACTCAGGGTTTCAGCAGCTTTGCAGTTTTCTGGAAGTTTGTTCCAAATTAGAGGAGCATAGAAACTGTAGTTTATCAATAGCTGACGCAGGATCCCCCCTAGATCTGCAAAAAAAAAAAAAAAAACCCAACAATATGGAGGCATTTTGAGAGAAAAAGTCAACACCCAAGTTCCTCATTTCTCTGTTTTTGTGTGAAGCAGAAGGAAAAGTGAGTGAAACAGAGGCTCGGTTGTATCTGCTGGCACGTTTTGTCACCCGGTCCAAAGAGAAGCCAATAAATCTACAAGATGGACTAAAATCATCGACATCCCAGAGTCATTTATTTCTGGATTCTCCATCTGGTTTGCAAAACAGAACCAGTTCTCTGGCCTCCAAACTCGACCGCAGTCTGTTAGACAGTCAGTCTGCCAACTCAGAGACACATTTACTGACACGGTCATCTCATCGCTGTAGGGACACAGAGCTCTAAACTGCAACGCTTTTTAATCTGGCAGCTCAGAAACGAATGCTGGACTGTTGCCGTTTAACACCAGAATCCTTCACTTTGACTACCTGAGCAGTTTTACCTCCGTAGATACCTCGTACTTCAGGACCTGATCTAAAAACACCTTTCGGTTTTGAAGATATTTGTGATTTGTAAAATGTCGGAGTCAGATTACATATACAGGCACTGAGGGAAATCATTTTGAAGCCATAGAAATGATAGAAAATACACAGCTTGTCCTGTTATTGTTTGGACGTAGCTATGGCAACCATATTTTAGCACACACACAAACAAAATTAGTTAAATATATATTTGTGTTGGTTTATTGGCTGAATGAGAGAAAATTACAATGACTCCAAACATAAAAAAGATTTTCCTGACTCGTCTCGTAATCACCTCCTGCAAAATGATCTGACAACGTAACACTGCAGGCTCTCACATAGTTGTCTGGGTCTGAATAAATCCCAGCGGGCTGTTATCTACAGGGGACAGTTCGACTGAAACAGATTCAGGAATCATGAACAAAAGTGTAAGAATGGATGAGAAGTATGCTGGGCACTGATCCGGAACATCGTTATTTGGATGTTGATTCAGAAACAGACATAATCAGCAGAAAACAGTCCAGAGACTGAAGACAGTGGAGGAATCTAGATTGTGAAGCTGTATTGGACAGGGGAAGTGAGCTACTGGACGGATGTCTGCATTTATAAAGCGTTTTGTCAGCAAATAACGAGTCTTCACGAGTCACTGCTCCTTAGTTTTATCTGGATAAATCTACTAAATCAATACAGAGGCTTCAAACATGACATTTCTGCCTATTATCTGTGTACTGGTATACTAGTGTTTGTGTATGTGGCTACAATCTCAATCATAAGGCCTGAATTTTTTTTCCCAGACAGATTTCTTTCTTCGTTTCCTTGCAGGTTTACTCTGATTCTACTCATCCATCCATCCATCCATCTTCTTCCGCATATCCGGGGTCGGGTCGCGGGGGCAGCAGCTTAAGCTAGGACACCCAGACTTCCCTCTCCCCAGCCACTTGTTCCAGCTCCTCGGGAGGAACCCCAAGGCGCTCCCAGACCAGCCGAGAAACATAGTCCCTCCAGCGTGTCCTGGGCCTTCCCCTGGGCCTCCTCCCGGTGGGACGTGCCTGAAACACCTCACCAGGGAGGCGTCCAGGAGGCATCCTGACCAGATGCCCGAGCCCCCTCAACTGACTCCTCTCGATGTGGAGAAGCAGCGGCTCTACTCTGAGCCCCCTCCTGGATGACTGAGCTTCTCACCCTATCTCTAAGGGAGAGCCCAGACACTCTGCGGAGGAAACTCATTTCAGCCGCTTGTATCCGGGATTCTACTCAGAGTTTAGTAAAAAAAAAAACTTCCTTTGGAGGTTCTAGCCAGTATTAATACATTGGTGGTTCTATGGATATTTCAGTAATTCATAACTAAGGAAACTGTAATCTGAAAGAGCGTTATCAAAGAAATACTACAAGTTACTTTCTCCTCTTATTAATTGGTGGGAAATTTTCCACACAGGTGGGATCAAGCCAGCGTTTTGTTGATATTTAAATCTAGAGCAGCTGATCATGGAACATTAGTCAATAAAAAATGTATATCAATTTTCCAGGTTACGGGTTTTCTGGATCTTAAAAACAATTTTTAAAAATGACATACCTTTTCAGAAATGATTAAAAAAATATACGCTGTGTTTAGATTCTAATTCCAGGACAAGAAAGTTTAAAATGTACTTTAAATAGATTGTTCTGATTAGAACCTATCATGGGGTACTGTTTATAAAGTTACACCATCAAAAAATAACAATGATAGTCTGTGTTATTTAGTCATAACACAAATATTTGCATCCGTGTTATGTATTTATTCATAAATGTCACAGTTTATAACTAAATATTTATTTAGCAATTTATTTATTTAGTTCAGTTAAATATTTAGCTTAAAGCTTTTTAGCTAAATATTTATTTTGAACCTAGATATTTTGTTAGCAAGCTAAACTGGTTAGCTAACTATATAGCTTTAACATTTTTTTTCTCATAGCTAAATATTTAGCTGATATGCAAATGTATTTGTCGATAAGCAGAAGTGGATGATTAAAACAAAAGCTGCACCCTGCGAACCTCTATATAGACTATTATTGCTGTAAATCCATCTGTAAACGTCTATATTGGAGTTAAAACGGCTCTTCCTACTATTTTAAGCTGAAATGTCGAACATGTTGGGAGCAAAATAAACAATGATAAAGAACCTTGAATTACCTTGAAGTACCTTGCCAGTTTAGCTTGCTAGCTAAATATTTAGCTCTGAGCTAAATGTTTAATTTTATCTATATATTTAGCGAGCCAGTTTAGCTTGCTAGCTAAATATTTAGCTCTGAGCTAAATGTTTAATTTTATCTATATATTTAGCGAGCCAGTTTAGCTTGCTAGCAAAATATTTAGCTCTGAGCTAAATGTTTAGCTTTATCTATATATTTAGCCAGCCAGTTTAGCTTGCTAGCTAAATATTTAGCTCTGAGCTAATTGTTTAGTTTTATCTATATATTTAGCGAGCCAGTTTAGCTTGCTAGCTAAATATTTAGCTCTGAGCTAAATGTTTAGTTTTATTTATATATTTAGCTAACCAGTTTAGATTGCTAGCTAAATATTTAGCTTTGAGCTAAATGTTTAGCTTTATCTATATATTTAGCGAGCCAGTTTAGCTTGCTAGCTAGATATTTAGCTCTGAGCTAAATGTTTGGTTTTATTTATATATTTAGCTAGCTAGTTTTGCTTGCTAGCTAAATATTTAGCTCTGAGCTAAATGTTTAATTTTATCTATATATTTAGCGAGCCAGTTTAGCTTGCTAGCTAAATATTTAGCTCTGAGCTAAATGTTTAGCTTTATCTATATATTTAGCGAGCCAGTTTAGCTTGCTAGCTAAATATTTAGCTTCGAGCTAAATGTTTAGTTTTATATTAGCTAGCCAGTTTAGATTGCTAGCTAAATATTTAGCTGTGAGCTAAATGTTTAGTTTTATTTATATATTTAGCGAGCCAGTTTGGCTTGCACAGATAAATATTTAGCTCTGAGCTAAATTTTTAGTTTTATCTATATATTTAGCGAGCCAGTTTAGCTTCCTAGCTAAATATTTGGCTTAAAATTAAAAGGTTAGCTTGCTAAGTATTTAGTTTGAAACTATTTATAAATAAAGAAACTACATGGACACAAATATGACTTTGAAAAATTAACCTGCATTTATTTATGACAGGCTAAATAGCCCAAATTATTGCTAACTTTTGACTGTGTAACTTTACAAACGTCGGTCCATGAACTTAGAAGCCTGTTTCTTTCAACCATGTTTAGAATTGAAGCTTTTGGGATGAGATGTGAAACGTCTTCAAGGAACAAGAGAAGATTTCCTGTTGCTTTCTACTGAATCACTTTGGATGATCAAACATATTGTTTTCAAAGAAACATTTTTACTTTAATAACACCTTTGTAAACGGTGAACAGTTCTTTCTCATAAATGGCAAGATATGATAATAAAAAAATAAAATAAAAAATAGAGGTGTACCCCATGGCTCATCTCCTTCTCACCTAGTTTCTCTTTATTTTATAATTTGTCATGTTTGTGTCTTGGTGCAGTTCATGAAAAAGCTATAAATTTTCAATATAAAGGTAAAGTATGCCTAAATGAATGCTTTGTTTATGCATAACCATCATATTACAGGTAATAGTAGCTGTATGGAGTGAGGAGGTAACAGTGTGGATCAAACAAATAAATGGTGAAAGAAAAATCTCCCCTTTTGCTATGTTGGTACTGTCAGGCACATACACCTGGTCAGCATTACAGACACATAACATTAGGCTAATGATGATAATATACGCGTCAACGAGGAGACCGGAAAATGTCGGCTGTTAAGGGGAAGTTATTTAGCAGCAATAAAAATGGATTTTTTTGAACAGCAAGAGAGGAGACAAGAAAAAGGGAAAATATAAAAAAGAGAAGAAAGTATCTGATACCAGCTGGGTTGAGAACATTGTGATGTAAGACATTACAAGACTGCTATGTGTGTGTGTGTGTGTAAGGCAGAGAGTGCCTCCTCTATTATTGATTATCTGCAGCTGGAAGGAGATTGAGAGTGACAAGGTGAGTTTTAACAGGAGCAGAAGCCACGCACATACGACCGACATGGAAATGTGTCGTAATTAATTCAAATACAATTCAAATTCAGAAATACTTTATTGATCCCAGAGGGAAATTAAGTGTTGTAGCTCATATAATTAATTCTTTAAGGAGTTGTTGTAGATGATGATGGCTGTGGGCAGGAAGGATTTCCTGTAGCGGTCTGAATTGCAGCGAAACTGAAGAAGCCTCCGACTGAAGACGCTCTGTTGTTGTATGACTGTCTCATGAAGAGGATGCTCAGGGTTGTCCATAATTTTTTTGATTTTATGAAGAATCCTTCTTTGCATCATCATCTCCAGATGTTCCACAGACTTGTAGAAGATCTCCAGCATCTTGCTGCAAACCTTGAAGGACCTAAGCTTCCTCCAGAAGTCCAGTCTGCTCTGTCCCTTCTTGTAGATGGTTTCACTGTTCAGTCTCCAGTCCAGTCTGTTGTTCAGGTGAACTCTGAGGTATTTATACTCCTCAACCACCTCCCCTTCTTCTCCCATGATGGAAACAGTGTTTGACTTATCCCTGTTTCTTCTGAAATCTACAATCATCTCCTTTGTTTTGTTCACATTCAAGGTGAGACGATTGTTTCCACACCATGTCACAAATCGGTCCACCAGCTCTCTGTATTCAGCTTCTTGCCCATCTCTGATCTCTGACCATCTGAGTATTTCTGCAGATGACAGGTCTCTGATTTGTACTGGAAGTCAGAGGTGTACAGAGTGAAAAGGAATTGAAGGTGAATATTTATTTAAACCGCATGCTCTGTTTGTTTCATGAACATGGGATCCACCCACACAGCATCCTTTAAATTTGTCATGTTGTCTAAGGACAAACAAACACACACAACAATGAAATATGAGTGTTGACAGCCATTCTTCCAGTTGCATTTACTTGTCTCCTCATGTCACTTGAACCTTGCGTAATGTTCTGCACAGATATGTACATTTGTGTATAATTTTCCTTGTGAACAAACAGTATCACACCCCATGAACATTGTTTCTGTTGTGCACCTTTCTGAAGCCTTTTAACCGGGTCTGTTGTGTTCCCAACCTAATCTGAATATTGTATGTTTAGAGCAAAGTGAAGTTATATAATCCCTGAGAGCATGCCGTGTGAGTTTAGCTCAGCTTTGTATCCAACCAATTCTTGGAACTCTTTAAAGTATAATGACCTGGAGAATAATTTCTCAAGTTTGGAAAAGTGGGACCTATAACGGAATATAAGAACAAAGACTCGATGCGTTAGCCCCATTGGGTCTTTGCCTGTAAACCAGTCAACCATAGAACTGTAGATGTGTTACCCAGATTTTGCAGTATTTTCCTCTTTAAA
This sequence comes from Valencia hispanica, assembly GCA_963556495.2. NCBI lineage: Eukaryota > Metazoa > Chordata > Actinopteri > Cyprinodontiformes > Valenciidae > Valencia > Valencia hispanica. The sequence goes on from OY747720.1 coordinate 1,818,204, forward strand.
TGTGTAAAGTGTCTGAGGATACTAAAAGTGCATATAGCATCATATTTTAGAACCAGAAAACCAAACCATGCTTAAAGTCTGAAGCCCAGATAAATCAGAAAAGTAAAGCAGAAAAGTAAGTTTAGAACAGTTTTCTGTGGAAAAGAGCCTTTTTAGTCACTCCCACTCAAACAGGAAGCACCATATTTGGATGATGCACTTTTAATGGCATTGTCTGGAAATCCTTTGTAATTACAGAACACACTGTTTGCTTGATTCCAATAAAATTGATTCATGTTTGTGGTTGTAATGTGACAAAATGTGGAAAAGTTCAAGGGGGCCGAATACTTTTGCAAACCACTGTATTACCCTCATATTTTACATTTTTTGGCACTAAATAAAAAATTGTGCATTTTCGACACTGACATTATCATCTTAATGTTCCAGCTGGAAAAATGACAAAGTAAGTTTCTTTTGTTAAGTCTAAGAAACTATTTCAGAGTTCTGATTTATGCGTTTAGGTATTTTGAATTTCCTTTTCCAGTCCTCGAACAGGTGTCAAGATGAAGAGGTAATGTTATATACCTCATGCTATGTCAGATCAGTGTATAAAAGAATTCCAAGAATAATCAGGTTTTCCTTGCAGAGATCGAGGTAAGACTTTTCCATTTGATCACACGTTTTATCTCCAACTTTATTAAGACACATTTTTAAATCAAAAACATCCTGTGTTACTTCTGTCAAGTTTTATTCTGATATTTGGTTCTTCTGCCAAAACTGATCACTCACCTCTAGAGCTAACAAAGTTTTAGAACAACACAGGGCTAAGGATTAATAGTATAATATATTAATCCTATCAATATAATAGCACTGTGTTTAAAGCGTTGCCTTAAAATATATTGAAACTGAAATACAATATTTTAATTGTAAATAAATTACCATACCATATCACCTTTATTGATATTGCACATTAAAGCACAACCATTCAAATTCAATTCAAATTCAAAAATACTTTATTGATCCCAAAGGGAAAGTAAGGGTTGTTGTAGATAATGATAGCGGTGGGCAAGAAGGATTTCCTGTAGCGGTCTGTATTATATTATAACCATCTGTTGTTGACAAGCACTGCTACTCCACCTATTTTTCTTTTTCTGCTCGTCTTCAGATCTCTGTCTGCTCATACAGTCAGGAACCCTGGCAGAGAGACGTTGGAGTCGGGGATATGATCCAGTAGCCACGTCTCAGTGAAACACATAGCACTCTGCATTCCCGATACTCTGGCTAGGTCTTTGTAAGGGCTTGGAGTTCATCCATCTTGTTAGTCCGTCATCTCACGTTACCCATTATGATCGATGGAAGAGATGGTTTGAACTTCCTCTTTCTCTGTCTCCTTTTCGCTCCTGCTCTGCATCCACGTCTCCTCCTTATCAACTCATCAGGGATTTGTGGCTTCAGTTGAGCTATTATTTCAGCTTTTGCGACGTTAATTAGCTGCTCCCGGCTGTAAACCACATTGTTGCCATGGTTACGCATCATAACAAGCAAAAATCATACCAATAGCATACCATAGTAAAAAACAACAACATACGGCTGACCAAAGTGCTTAACAGTCAAGGACACAGTAAGGCAAAATAGAACAACGCAACAAGAGGATAACATGTTAAAAGGTCTAAGACTAAATAAAAAATGTGTCTAAGAATAGCATTTATATAAAAAAATATTAAAAAGAAAGAAAAAAGAGTAAGGAACTGTTGGGACCTCCAGTAATAAGCTCGAGGACCTAAGCGTGCGTTTGGGGCGATTCAGAGAAAGCAGGTCAGACATGTAGGAGGGGGCAAGACCTTGTCGAGATTTAAAAACAAAAAGAAGCAGCTTATATTGTACCCTAAAAGCAATAGGCAACCAGTGGAGGGATTTAAGAACAGGTGTAATATGCTGACGTCTGTCAGTGCGTGTCAGAAATCTTGCAGCTGCATTTTGCACGAGCTGGAGTCGGGCAAGGGTCGATTTGTTGACACCCAACAGAATCGCGTTTGAGAAATCTAGCCTGGATGTAATAAAGGCATGTATCACAGATTCGAGACGCTTTCTACGTAAGATGGACCTTAACTTTTACATGAACTAAATTACATCATCATCTGGGCCACCCAAGTGGCTTAAAGGCAGAGTATGTGTTCAAACCTTTGAAGTTTGAAGCCTGATAAATGATATTCTGATTATTCTGCCATTTAGCAAACAGGAATAATTCTAGTAATCCTAATTGGTATAACAAATCTTAAGCCAGCAGAACTCATCAGAATAACCCTGAGATACAATGATGCAATGGCTGCGTGTTCCATTAATGAACTTTCTCTAGGGGGAGTTAGAAACATGTGTGTGAGAGGGGGAGAGCTTGAGAAGCTAATGTTATGACGGTACAGAAGAGTCAAACTAATTGGATTTCTTAGCAGCCGCGCTGATTAATTAGTGGCTTCAATTAACATGGAACCTCATTAGTGTGAGGCTTCACTGTGAACTATTTGTTTCTTTATTATTTTATTTTTTATGAACATCTTCAGATTTAATTCAGAGCATCAACACAGTACCTTTATGTGTCTGATCGTTCATGGTTTTCAAAGAAGCTACAAACTTAAAGCTGACATATCGGCTTTAATATATTTCTGGATAACCCACTAAAATAACCATCCTCTGTTTACATATGGCATTTACAACATATCATTTACTCTGTGTGACACAGAGTAAAGCGTTGAAGCATAAACAGCTTAGTGTTGTTATTTTAGAGAGGCTACTTAACGCTAGAAAACTGAAAATAAAAACTACTAGTCAGTAAAAGTTGTGGATATTTTTATTCATGATAACTAAATGTAACGTTTTTTCATGTCTGGCAAATTATGATGACGATGCATCAGGACTACAGCATCAGAGTACCGTCATCTATGGAGTTAAATCAGGGCCATAATCTTTTTGTATTTGAAAGAAATATTTGAAACTGAAAATATGTAAGCTGAAAACGAAAGTCAAGTTTTTATTGTGAACAATGAAAATAAAATAAAATAAAATGACATGGTATTGAAGGTTTATATTAATTGAAATTTCAATGGTATTTTTATTTCGTAATTTTCTAAATAAACTTTAATTTAAAATGTTCAGATTATATATTTTCTAAGTCACTTCTGACGCAGTGGTTGGGAAAACTGTTCATAATTGATCATTCTTACAGCATAATGACTGATACAGCTTTAATAACTGAGCTTTAGTGGTTACGCTTGATGCATTCTCTACCAATCATGTAATATTTACAGTGCATGAGGTGTTTGATAGATTATGTTCATTCCCACGTTTCCTGAAGGCAACATTTTATTTTTATTTTGTTTCCTGAAGGCAACATTTAATTTTTATTTTTTTTCCTGAAGGCAACATGATAGAGGGAACGTCTTCAGCCTCCTGCTTCTGCTGCCACTCATGATTCCCCGCCCCTCTCTATGTAGCTCCGCCTATGAGGGAATTTTACTATAATTAATCAAGAGCATACATTTACAATTTGAGTGCAGGATTATGTCTCTTTGCTCTCAAAACCTGTAATGCTTGCGCTCCAAACTTCTGCTCTCTTTCAAATATTTGGTGTTTGCTTCTTGCTCAAAGATTTTCTCCTTCTACGCAAACTGTCTCTGCACAGATCAAAACTGCGCTCGCGAACTTCTCTTCTTCTTCTTCATTCAGCCAATGGAATGATAGTTCTCCTAATATGGTGGCAACCTGCTTTAGGGTGCATTTGTTTTCCGCTGTGTGCGAGGAGCACACAGAATCTGCGAGCAGAGAAGAGAAGTTCGCGAGCGCAGTTTTGATCCATGCAGAGACAGTTTGCGCAGGAGGAGAAAATCTGTGAGCAAGAAGCATAAGATTTGAGGGAGAACACCATGGAGATTCCATGTCTTATCACTTCATTATATTTAGTAAATGATATTCACTTACAGGCTTCTTTGCATTTTCAATTTGCTTACAAAGAAAAAAACAAGATGTTTATAAGACAACATAACCATTTCTCTGAGGGAAACATTTTTAAAGAACTTTGCATTATTAGTGAACTTTTTAACAAAGGACAAATTTCCTCATCTGTATTAATGAAATTGGTCAGTGACACACGAAGCTAAAGGTACCTATTTTCTCAGAGGGTCAAGTACCAATTTTTGCCAAAAAAGGGCAAAAACTTATAGGTTAACAGTGTCCAATTATAAATATTTTCTCTTGACACCGATAAAATTCTGCCCCCCCAGGTGGAAATAATGCAGTGTTTGGTATGGAGAGCTTTATAGATGCATGACAAAGTGAATATCATTTTAATTATCTGAAATCTTTCAGAATTAAAACATTTTACAATTTTATCATTTATAATTGAAATACATAAAGGTGCCAGATTATCTCAGAAAGATAACCACAATTTTGTTTCAAAAAAAAAAACTAAACAAAAATGACCAACACCAGATTTAAGTGTAAATAAATTCCCAAATATTAACATTAACACTGGATTCTAAAAATGAAATGAACTGAAATCAACATTGCCTTGAGTCTTGCCTCAACTCAACTCTTAAACACCAATTAAAATCTTTAAATCTAGTTTTCTATCACTAAAATGACCGATCATGGGTGCATGAAATCACAATATGGAACAATGAAAAGGCAGGAATCTTACCGTAGTTATTGAAGTAACTGTATGAAAGGATGAGTGGGATATTTATCTGAACTTTTCAGACTGTTTCCAACCTTGGGTTATTAAACTGCGAGAAGCAGAAAGAAATGCATGCATTCCTGTTCTATTTACATTTTATTGGCTCTACAGAGAACTCCTTGTTAGCATTGCGGTCGCTCTGTTCTGCTCTTCTGAATAGGCTCGCGTTCTTCTGCTATGAAATGAATTATGACATAAAGCTATTACAATGATGGAGCAAAGTCTCTGAAAACTTTGACAAAGTGCAATATGAATCATTAGTGACTCTCTCAGGATTTTGCATGGGGAAAGAATCCGTTCTGCCTGAAACTCTTGAAGTGAGTTATTTTAGTCACATCGGTGGCCAATTAAATTTTACTCAGTGAGTGTTGGATATACGGGCAAAAAGAATAGAAATAACCAGCTCTCAAAAGTGATATGTCACAATCAAAGTTAAAATGAAGGAACAAAACATGCATTTATTTTTTTAGAGTTGTGCAAACTTTCCAGATGTGTCCCCTTACTGAACTGTTTGGAGGCGTTATGCAGGAGGGAGACGTGAGAGTTGGCTTCCAGCAGAGCTGGGACCTCTCACTGACTCAACAAGATCACAGAGCACAGCAGAGCACCTAAGCTCTCAAAGGCTTCCAACAAAGTTCCCATGCAGCAGCTCACTCCTCTTCTACAGTTCTCCTTATTTAAAGTCTGCATATGAAAAGAATAAAGAATTAGTTTATGTTTTGATGATAATAACGTTTAATTTGATTAATCTGAGAGTGTGTGTGACTAAAACTAATGTTATGACAGCCTGACATGGAGGCTGGAATTGGATAATTTAAGCAGCAAGGCTGAGTAATTACGTGCCTCAATTAACACAGACCCTCATTAGTGTGTGGCTTCCTGCTGGTGGTGTGGCCCATGCTTTTATTTTGTCTCACCTCTCTCCTGCCGTCCCTCCTGATTGGTTTTCCTTCTCCAGTGTTTTCCTCTGTTTTCTTTCCTCCAGTGTGCATCCGTCCAACATCTGCTCATCCTCTGTGTCTGTCCGTGTGCTGCTTGTGCATTTTAATGCGATGCGAGGGCATCGGTGGGTTTTGTTAACGTGTTTGTTCCTATTCTCCGTTCTAATTAACATGATAGTCTGTGAAAATCGCTAATTGCTGCCTCTCTGACCCGGGGAAGGTTTAATAGGACTTGGTTTGTGTGAACGTAAACGAGTCATGAAGAAACAAGCAACACAAACACAGACATTGTTGGATGTTGCAGTTATTGTTTGTTATTTTTGCCTCACAAGTTTGAATAGATGTGGGACTGGTACCACCCTGAAGCTACCCAAGGTCTAGTTGGAGTGGGAAAAGTTTTTCATCACTTATGAACTTTGCTTACAGGTACACTTTTACCAACAGGTGTATTTTTTCCATGAAATATTCCTGAATCTGTCATGGTTTGAGTCTGGTTTCACCAAGCCGCTCTTAAAGGCACCACTCACCCCCAACTGTTGCTCTCTTTTTTTTATTTATTTATTTTATTTTTTTACGTGTCCTGTTTGTCAGTGTGGAGCTCAGAATTGGTGTCTGAGTACCAAGTAGAAACCCAACAGATTTACTTTCACAAGCGGAGCAATACAGCTTTTGCTATAGTCCTCCACTTGATATATGTGTGAAAAATCTTTATTATGAATTGCTGGGGGTTTTATTTCCTGATGTTATGGACACGGAGACGGAAAAAAAAGGGGAAGAAAGAAGATGAAGAAGAGAGGTAGGAAACAAAAAGTCATGAGAGAGGGTGAGTTGAAAATACAAGAGAGGAATGGGAACAAAGAAAACACAGGAAAACATTGAAGTCTGCCTCCATACCCACAGGACGGCAGAGAGAGGGGGAAAAACAAAACACGAAAAAGGAACATCGACAAAACAAACCAAACATTGTGAACTAAGAATTACACAACCACATCACACAAAATTAGATATAAAAATACATCAACAATGTCACAGAAAAACTCATGGTACCGATTAATCAAGCTCTAGTAATGATAACCTCAGCCCAAGAATATATTTGTAAACACCAGAGACCCCACATCTATGTGTGTGTGTTAGCATGCTGGTGCATAACAGGTTTCTCCATAAGAGTGTTCAATAGCTGGTGTGAGAAGGCATCAATCCGTCTCCCAGGAATTGATGCAGACATGAAGGAGATCGGAGCCAAGACGTCCAAAGGACCCCCAGAGACCCAGGTGGACCCGGGCATGGCTGACCGCATCCCCCAAGAGAGGAGCAAAGGAGAACCCCAGGGGAACGTCCAGCGGCTACTATGCAGGGGCCCGGGGGGCAGCAGTGACGAGCCCACGGGCCCCGCTGGCAAACAGCCCCGCCAGGGGCCGCGTCCGGCCGCCACGCGCCTCCACCACCCTGGGCCAGTCCCCACCGCCAACATCCCAGCGCCCCACCCCTGCCCCACGTCAGGGCGCCCCACCGATAGCCGCAGCGGATGGATAGCATCCCCAGGCTAAGCTCAGCCAGCACCTGGACACCAAGTTGTACCAGCTCCCGAGTCCTGATCCCGCGCAACGCAGAGCGCCAAGACCAGGCATCCAACAAAGGCCAGGGCCGGTCCCACCCGCCAATGAACCGACCACGCACGGTGCGCACAGAACAGGTGATCGAACGAGCAGAGACGCCGGATCCGTATCCCGCCGAGCCACTGAGCAGGCACCACCCAACAATCCCAAACTTGGCACCCCTAAAAGAGGTGCCCCAACCAACCAAAGGAAGATATCGGACCAGCGCATCGGCTGACCGACACACCGGCTCCCCCAGGCCCGGCAAGGCACGCACCAGGTTGGAACCGGATTGACCACCGATGCACCAGTAGGCAGGGGCATCCGTCACCGGCGGGGAGTGACGGAGGGGAAATAGCCCCCCCCATTAAATGTAAGGCCTGAGGTGAGCCAGGCGAGAGGGCAGCCCAAGACCCAACCTGACAGGCAGACAAAGACATACAGACAGTCATACGTTCCCTCCCTCTTAAACACATACATTCTCACTAACTCACCAAGACACCCAAGAAATGATGCTGTACCCTCACTCATACACCCCATACACACTTCATGCTCCCACGTCCAGGTACCGATGCCCCAGTAGAGCCACCAGCCCCCGGACCCAGGACATGGACCCCCCACCTCCTAGGACGGAAACAAGCAGACCGCCAAGGGCCCCACAGTGGCGAGGCAGCCCTACAGCCCAGGACCCCAACCAGACCACCTGTTCCTCCTCCGTACCCCAACCCCTGATGGCCGGTAGCGAACAGGGGTGTAAGAAGACCCCTAGCCTCTATCCTCCCGCTCGAGTATGGTGTTGATGCGTGTTGTAATAATGTGCATTTAAAACAGAGGGGTGGGATGTGGGGAAGGCAGCCACACATCCCCCAACCCCCACCCCGAGCCCTCAGTGTCTGTATGTGGTTTAACAGTGAGCACCGGCACCAGAGGTGAAGCTGATTGAACCGCTCCCCCTCTGGATGCCGAAAAGTGTGCCCACCCCAAAGTCCCTACATGTGTGTCGCATGAAAATGTTATAAGTGCGAGTGTCTAAATTGTATATTAAAATTGGGACGCAGGACGCCACGGGATAGCGAGGAGGGAAACCCCTCCTTGCACCCCAGTGATGTGCCCATGCCCCAAGACCCTATATGAGTGGTAAAGTGATGGACCACTGCTGCTCAATGGCCCGGCAGGCAACCAAACCCAGCGCCCCACCCACCTCCCCTGCACGCCCACTACCCGGCCAGTCCACCCGCAGGTCCGACCGAACCTGAGCAAACGCCCGACCCCAGCGCCCCGCAGCGCACAAAGACCAAGACCCAGGAGCTAAGTCCAGTGCGAAAAAGGACTGATCAGGCCCAGAAATGCAACCCAGCCGCCGCGACCAGCAGCCAGGCACCCCAACCAGCAAACAAGGCGAGACGCCATACAGGAACCCGCGATGACAATCGGCCCAGAGAAAAAGAGAGAGGCGGCTGCACATGCCGGCCGGCCCCGACCCCCACAGGCAACAGAGACCCCACGCCAGCCGACCCCCGGCCAGGACCACAGCTAGGGGGCGCGGCGCCCCAGAGCCCTGAATCCCCAGGCCCACCCCAGACCCTACCCAGGCACAGCACGGACACCAGGCCAGTAACCTATGTCCGTCAGTGCAACCCCCCTAAGGCACCGCATGCAGCCATCAGGAGTTACCACCCAAAGCCACCAAAGCCCAATCCCAGGTTGGAGCCACGACGTCCAGCGCCCTGTCCGCCCAGTGATCCCACCCCCAGGGATACCCCCCAGACGCCTCCAACCCCAAAAACCCCCACATCAGCAACAGTATCCCAAATGACAAAACCAAGTGCCCCCCACCCCTACTAGGTGATGGAGCCGATCAAAGGAACCCAGAGAGATTGATCAGATATGGAGCCAGAGGCCGTCTCAAGACCAATATGGTCCAACAAGAGATTTCTATACTGAATAATATTAAGAGCCTTTTTATTTTTCCAGTTCAGGAGGATAGTTTTCTAAGCGATGCATAAGGCAATGTGAACCATTAGAACTGACTTTATGTCCATGGTGACATCATTTAAATCTCCCAACAGGCAAACTGAGGGAGATGGTGGAATGTTACATTTCAGACACTTTGATAAGTCCTCACATATCTGACACCAGAATTTCTTAACGGGTGGACAGAACCAAAGCGCATGAATATAAGTAACTGGTATATTGCTTGTGCATTGTAAGCAGGTATTAGATGATGTAAAACCCATCCTAAACATCCGTTGACCTGTATAGTGTACTCTATGAAGGATTTTGTATTGTATTAATTTCAAATTAGGATTTTTTGTTATTTTAAAGGTTCTTAAACATATCTGAAACCAGACGTTTTGGTCAAAGCTGGCTGATAAATCCACCTCCCATTTTGAAATAGGGATGGCTATTGATTCATCTAATGTAGATAAAGTTTTGTATATTTTAGACAGCAATTTGGGGGGGTTGAGATTAAGAAAATCTAAAACTCTTGCTGGAATTTGTAATTCAACTGTATTGAGCCTAAATTTACCTTTAATAGTAGATTTAATTTGTTGATATTCTAAGAATTTGTTTTGATCAATTCCATATTGTGTAATTAATGTATTAAATGGGATAAAGTCTGTTCCTTCAAATATATGTTCCAGGTATTCAATTCCATTGCACCTCCAGTCTGGAAAACTTATTATAAATTTTTTTTGCAACATGTCAGGGTTATTCCAGACGGGTGTATGTCTGCATGGGATTATTGTGGACTCTGTCATTTTTAAAAACTCCCACCATGCTGTCAGAGAGGAGCTGATATTTATGCTTTTAAAGCATTCATGTCGTTTTATATTTGAGCTAATAAATGGTAGGTCTGAAAGTTTTATCTTATTGCATAGTGTCTGTTCTACGTCTATCCAGGACTCATCTAGGTAGCTATGTTTTAACCATCTTGAGATGTATTGGAGCCTGTTGGCTAAGAAATAATGATGGAAGTTTGGTAGATCTAGACCTCCTTTTTCTTTGGTCTTCTGCAGTGTTTTTAAGCTGATACGTGGGGGTTTATCTTTCCAAAAAAATTTAGAGACAGAGGAGTCCAGAGATCTAAACCAGTCTAGTGATGGTTTACTTGGGATCATTGAGAAAGAGTAGTTGATTCTGGGCAAAGCCATTATTTTTATTGAAGCAACCCTTCCCATAAGTGATATGGGTAGGGATTTCCATCTAGCAAGATCATCTTCCACTTTTTTAAAATGTGGGATGTAGTTTAGCTTTATTAAATCTGCCAGTCTTGGTGAGACATGGATACCTAAATAAGTAATATGCCCTGACTGCCGTTGTGTATTAGTTGGATTCTGGACAGAACAATTGATTGGAAGAACTGTAGATTTTAACCAATTTATACAATAATCTGAAACGTTTGAGTTAGAGTTTATCAACCCGATTACCTGAGAGAAAGAGGTTTGTGAATGCTGGAGAAAAAGTAATACATCATCTGCATAAAGACTGATTTCATGCTCTATGTTATTGCATTTTATGCCTTTAATATTGTGAGTTTGCCTGATTGCTGCAGCTAGTGGTTCAATAAAAATAGTGAACAGGGAGGGAGAGAGAGGACATCCCTGCCTGGTACCTCTCTGAAGATAAAACCTAGATGATGTTTGGTTATTAGTCCTGATACATGCTGTTGGTGAACTGTATAATATTTTCAACCAGTTTATAAAAGAATTTCCAAAGGCAAATAAGAATTTCCAGTTAACTCTATCAAATGCTTTTTCTGCATCTAGAGATAATATGTTAGTTTTAATGTTTTTACAGTAAGAAAAATCTATTAAATCTATTAATCTACGTGAATTTGTGGATGAATGTCTCCCTTTAATAAAACCAGTTTGATCAGGATGTATTATAAGAGGAGTTACTTTCTCTATCCTTTTTGGGAGGGCTTTGCAGATTATTTTAAGATCAACATTAATGAGGGATATGGGACGATAGCTGGTAGGAAACACAGGGTCTTTACCTGATTTTAGTAGAAGACTAATGTAGGCAGAATTCATATTTGGTGGAAGTCGGCCATTTTCCTTGGTTTCCTGCAGCATTCTGTGGAATGTTGGTGCCAGAATATTCCAGAATTCTTTATAGAACTCTGCTGGAAATCCATCTGGGCCTGGAGCCTTTTTATTGGGCATGCCTTGGAGGGCCTCCTGGAGTTCAGCCGCTGTTAGTGGTGAATCCAGGGCCATCGCTTGACTTTCAGATAATTTAGGTAGTGATATGTTATCCAAAAATTGTTCAATTTCATGATCTGATGGGTTTATCTCTGGTGAGTATAAAGCCTTGTAAAATTCCTTAAATGTGTTGTTTATTCTTCCGGGATCATATACTGTATTCCCGGTCTGATCTTTAATAGCAGATAAAGTTGTTTTTTCTTTATTAATTTTAAGCTGGTTAGCCAAAAATCTACCTGATTTATTACCTTGTTCAAAGTTGTCTATCCTAAGTCTTTGAATTAAGAACTGGGTCTGTTTATTAATAATTTCATTTAATTCTAGCTTTGCTTTACGGATTTTGCCTAGTCTCTCCTCATCTAGAGAAGCTTCTAATGAATTAATAGTTTCTTCTAATTCCTGAATACGTTTTTATTTCTATTTTCTTTTTATTTGATGAGAATGAGATTATTTTACCTCTAATCACAGCTTTCCCTGCCTCCCAAAGAATGGATGGTGACTTACCATGTATATCACTGTATTCCAAATAAGAAGCCCGCTCTTTTTCAAAATATTTAATAAATTCTTTATCCTTAAGTAATGACATATTAAATCTCCAATTTTTGCTTTAAGGCGTTTCTATTTTATTTACTAAAGTTAAAGAAACAGGAGTCCACTGTTGCTCTCTGCCAGATCGTCTAACTCCATAATGTATGTTAATGTATGCATGTAATTCTACCTACATATTTCACGGTTCTGGATTAGTTTGAAATGGAAAGATGCTTATACTGTATTCCCATTCCCTTCCATTGGCCCTTCCTTTATGGGTTCAATATCATGCCACAGACGATTTGTGCGTGCAAAAAGATTTAGCAAATGTGCAAAAAGATTTTGCATGTGAAGTGATGTTTTGTAGTTGTATAAAACAAGTCGTGCTTGTAAGAAAAATCTGAACCTGCAGAAACATTTTGTGGCTGTGCAAGAAACCTTTGTCTGCAGAAATATTATTTGCAAACATGTAGATCAGTTTCGTAGTTGTTGTTTTTTCTGTGTGTGTCCAAATTAAATTTGTACCCGTAAAAGTTTCACCATACAAAATATCTGTATGAGTGAGACATCTCGGGCTCGTGTGAAAGACTGCACCTACCAGCTCGCAAAACAAAAACCTACAACCACAAAACGTTTTTACGGATTGAAGGCCAGTCAAATTCGTGCCACTAACGGCCAACCAGGAGACTGCATACTGCCGAGCCAAACAGCCAATGACAGATAACGACGTCTTTTGGGGGAAAAAGAAGAAGAAGCTCAGAAAAGTTAGAAAAATATTCCCAGATTCGGCTTTTGCGGATCGATAACTTATCATCGGAGCATTGCTTTTACAAAACCGACACATCAGTGCAATCACAGCAAGATGGACTGCGAGCTAAAATCGTATTTTCCTCAAAACCAGCCGTCCTCCGCACGGGGAGACTTGCATTGGCCTCTATGCAGAGCCTGCTGGTGCGCGACTGCTAAGGGAACGTCTACAAATTGCAATACCGAAACCTTACAAAGCACATTCAAAGAGCCTAAAGGATAACACAACTAACATACTCACCACAAACTTCCAGTGCACATTGTTTTTGTTTACAAATCCAATGATTCCATCATAGTCATCAAACTGAACCTTTAGAAAGTGTTTGTGAAGAAAAGGTTTATTGACCTTTATTGTGATATGACCAGGGCTAAAAAAAAAAGTTTTATTCGGCAGAGAATACAGCATGTGTCTCTCTCAGTAAAGTAACACCAGAAGGTGAACATTACTTTTTCATATACAGTGGCTATGGAAAGTATCCAGACGCCTTTAAATTTGTCACTTTTTTCATTGCAGCCATTTGCTATAATCAAAAAGTTCATTTTCTTTCTCATTATTGTACACTCAGCACCCCATCTTGTCAGGAGAAAACAGAAATGTAGAAATTTTTCCAAATTTATCAAAAAAGAAAAACTGAAATAAAAACTTTTTTTTTAACAACTATGTGTTGTAGTAAGATCAATGAAAAAGGGTTTATATTTGCTGTGTTTATATATATATATATATATATATATATATATATATTTATATATGCAATTTTGTTGACACTACACCTGTCCTAGGTGAAGGAATTGAATATGTCTTTTGTCGCATTTTTTCGGTGTTGCAATTTGTAGACGGTCCCTGCGCATTCGCGCAGCAGCAGGCTCTGCATAGGCAAGGCAAGGCAATTTTATTTGTATTTACTGGATTTACTGGAGAGAGTGGCAGAAGATCCCTGAGAAAGAAATAGACCTGGTGAAAGCTGTGGTGCAGTGAGTTCTTTAAACTGAGCTCATGGTCGCCTTTTTTGACTAAATACATTGTTCTAATTTACCAGAAGGACTGAATCCAGGGTCAGAAATGTGAATTTAAGACTTTCTGTTTGTTCTTTTTGTTTTCTGGTCATAAGAAAAACGTAAATTTCTTAGAATTATTATAATAATTTTTTATAATAAAACATTTAGAGGGGGGGTATTATGTTTCTTCCAGGCACATATTACCCTTCTATAGCACACTCCAATAAAACTGTCACCTTAAGTCTTTTAAAACTCCGTCATATATCCTAATCCTACTTAAAGAAATGTACTTGCGTATTGGACGCCTTGATTTTCGCCTGTGCCTCTCTAAGGCAAGGCAAGGCAAGGCAATTTTATTTGTATAGCACACTTTCAACAGCAGGGCAATTCAAGGTGCTTTACATGATTTGGTGATTTAAAAAAAACAACAAAACAATGGAAATTAAAAGTAAAAGAAGCACACATTACACATGATACACAATAAAGCAAGAGAAAGATTTAAAAAAAGCAAGAGAGCATGAACACATTTCATACATATGACATCAAGCATTTACTCGAAGGCAATTCTAAACAGATGGTTTTTAGTCTCGATTTAAAGCAGTTCAGAATTTCAGCAGCTCTACACTCGTCAGGAAGTCTTTTACAGATAAGGGGAGGATAGAAACTGAAAGCTGCTTCTCCATGTTTAGTTCTGAGTCTAGGGATGTTTAGTAGGCTAGAGTTGGAGGACCTGAGTGGTCTTGGTGGTTGGTGGACAACAGGTCTTCAACATATATTGTAATGATTTATAAACTAGTAAAAGTATTTAGAAGTCTATTCTCTGAGCTACAGGGAGCCAGTGTAAGGACTTTAGAACTGGGGTGATGTTTTCTACTTTCCTGGTTCTAGTGAGGACGCGAGCAGCAGCGTTCTGGATCAGCTGCAGCTGTCTGATTGACTTTTTAGGCAGACCTGTGAAGCTGCTGTTAAAGTAATCAAATCTAAAGATAAACTCATGGAGGAGTTTTTGAGGTCCTGTTGCCACATCAGTCCTTTAATCCTAGAGATGTTCTTCAGGTGATAGAAGGCTGACCTTGTTGTTGCCTTTATGTGACCCTGGAGGTTCAGGTCTGAGTTCATTACTACACCTAGATCTCAGGCCTGATCAGTAGTTTCTAGCTGTATTATTTAAGCTGTGTGCTGACTCTTGATCGTTCCTCCTTGGGTCCAAAAATATTCACTTCAGTTTTGTTTCTATTCAGCTGGAGAAAGTTATGGCACATCCATCCATTTATTTGGTCAATGCATTGATTTAGGGTTTGAATGGGTTCAGAGTCACCTGGTGACATTGTAATGTAGAGCTGAGTGTCATCCGCGTAGTTATGGTAGCTAATGTTATTGGTTGCTATAATCTTGCCCAGTGGGAGCATTTAGATATTAAATAGGAGGGGCCCTAAGATGGAGCCCTGGGGCTCCCCACATGTGATTTCTGTTTGTTCTGATGAAAAGTTTCCTATTGAAACATAGAAGTCCCTGTTCTTTAGGTAGGAGTCAAACCAGCCAAGTACTGTACCAGAGAGTCCGACCCAGCTCTCCAGTCGTTCCAGTGAAATATCATGATCAACAGTGTCAAATGCTGCACTGAGGTCCAACAGAACCAGCACTGTGGTTCTACCACAGTCTGTATTTATGCGGATGTCAATGAATACTTTGACGAGGACAGTCTCGGTGCTGTGGTGAGCACGGAAACCAGACAGAAAAACATCAAAACGATTTGTCATTGTTATGAAGCTGTTTAACTGCTGAAACAGATTTTTCAATAATTTTACTGATGAATGGAAGATTAGAGATTGGCCTGTAGTTCTGCATTAACGTGTTGTCCAGATTTTTCTTCTTTAGCAGTGGTTTAATAACTGCTGTTTTTAAACCCTGAGGGAAGAAACCTGATAGCAGGGATGAGTTCACTATTTGAACAAGATCAGAACCAATAACAGGAAGAACCTTCTTTAGAAAAGCTGTGGGTAGGATATCAAGACAGCAGGAGGAGGAGCTTAACTGGATAAGGATTTTTTCAAGGCTGTTCTGGTTTAATTCGTGGAATTCAGACATTTTCTCTACATTGCTGTTGATTGGGGATGGCACTGGTTGTGGGTTTGATATTGAGATACAGATTGACCGTCTAATTGTTAGAATCTTTTCAGTGAAAAAGCTGGCAAATTCATTGCAGGCCCTGGTAGAGTTTAGTTCAGGGGCTACTGTCACTAAAGGATTAGTTAGTCTTTCCACTGTTGCAAATAGGGTCCGTGCATTATTAATGTTTCTGTTGATGATTTCAGAAAAGAACGATTCCCTAGCATCTTTTATAGTTAGCTGATATATATTCAGTCTCTCTTTGTAGATCTCACAGTGAACCTGGAGTCGAGTTTTCCGCCATTTTCTCTCGGCTCGTCGACACTCTCTTTTTTCACTACGTACCAGTGGATCGCTTGTCCACGGAGACTTCTTTCTACCTGAGACTACTTTCACTTTAGTTGGAGCAATGGAATCCATGATGTCTGAGATTTTCGCAAGGAAATTATCTACCAGCTTATTTACTGAATTTGAGTTGGGAGATGAGGGGGATGTGGTGGAAGGATAAATACGTTTAAAGGTTTATACTGAACTGTCCCCTAGAAAGCGCTTTTTTATAGTGGTCTTACTGTGGCTGGATAATTTAGCAGAGATGGTACTTTCAAAGAAAATACAGAAGTGGTCAGATAAGGCAATATTAATTACCGAGATGTTGGAAATATTTAAACCTTTGCTGATAATTTAGTCCAGAGTGTGTCCTTTATTGTGTGTTGGTTGTTTGACATGCTGGGTCAGGCCGAAGTTGTGGAGAGTATCATCTAATTTTTTTGCTTGTCTATCCTGGGGGTTGTCGGTATGGATGGCATAGAGGCCAATGCAAGTCCCCGCGCGGAGGACGGCTCGTTTTGAGGAAAATACGATTGTAGCTCGGAGTCCACCTTGCCGTGATTGCACTGATGTGTCGGTTTTGTAAAAGCAATGCTCCGATGATAAGTTGTTGATGCGCAAACGCCGAATCTGTGAATATTTTTCTAACTTTTCTGAGCTTCTTCTTCTTTTTTCTCAAAAGACGTCGTCATCTGTCATTGGCTGTTTGGCTCGCCAGTATGCAGTCTCCTGGTTGGCCGTTAGTGGCACAAATTTGACTGGCCTTCAATCCGTAAAAACGTTTTGTGGTAGTAGGTTTTTGTTTTGCGAGCTCGTAGGTGCAGTGTTGCACACGAGCCCGAGATGTCTCACTCATACAGATATTTTGTATGGCGAAACTTTTACGGGTACAAATTTAATTTGCACACACACAAAAAAAAACCCAACTACGAAACTGATCTACATGTTTGCAAATAATATTTCTGCAGACAAATGTTTCTTGCACAGCCACAAAATGTTTCTGCAGGTTCAGATTTTTCTTACAAGCACGACTTGTTTTATACAACTACAAAACATAATTTCACATGCAAAATCTTTTTGCACACATGCAAAATCTTTGTGTTTTTAAAAATGTTCTTTCTCTTAAAATGGATTCACAAGAACTCTTCATGCAGTTGCCTCTTAAAATCTGATTACTAGGTTTTCCAGGAAACTATCAATCAGTTCCACTTGTCATGGAGAGCCATTTTATCATCAACCTAAACGATGGATTTACCTGAAGTTACCCACCATACATCCTTTGTTTTCAAGGTTGTCCCCCGTTGCACTTATACAGAGAAATCCAGAAGAAAACCACATGTAATCTACGATGCCAGCATTGCCACCTTGTTGCAAAAGCAACCAAACTTTGTTCATACCTTACTGCCACCACCTTCACTCTTTAAGCCATGTTGCTAACGTAGTCATCGCTTGGGGTTCAGGCTCGTCCTACTTCATTAACTAAAAAAGCTAAATAATTTATTCCTGGTCCCACTGCAGATAATTTCTGAAAATGTCATCAAAATCTTTCCGTAACATTTTGAGATATGTTGCTAACTAACAGACAAACAAACAAACACACCCTGGAGAAAACCTTACCTCCCGGCGGAGGTATCAAAGAGTTTTTACTCTTTTTAGCCCCGCCCGTTTACTCACCAAGTGTGTTTCTGATCTGGAGTTTGAATCAGATTTTGGATTTTAATGCAGATCTCCGCCAAGGCAGCTAAGCCCCCCCACCCAAACGGTGATCAGGATCACCCCCAAAATCGAATCACTTATTCCTGGTCCACCTGTGGACATTTACTGAAAATGTTATCAAAATCCACGAAGACCTTTTTGTGTTATGTTGCTAAATAACAGACCGACAGACAGACAGACAAACCCCGGCAAAAACATACATATTTTCAATTCAATTTCAATTCAGTTTATTTATATAGCGCCAATTCACAACAAATGTCATTTCAAGGCACTTAACAAGAAGTCATTTCAATACATTTATACAAACATTCCAATTAGTTAAAAAGTTTCCTATTTAAGGAAACCCAGCAGATCGCGTCAGTCATTGGCGTGAGGTTGGGCCCCGTTGATGCAGACTTTCCAACCACAGCAATCCTTCAGCAATCCCTCATACTGAGCAAGCATGTAGCGACGGTGGAGAGGAAAAACTCCCCTTTAACAGGAAGAAACCTCCAACAGAACCAGGCTCAGTAGGAGCGGCCATCTGCCACGACCGTCTGGGGGTTTGAGAAGACAGAGCAGAGACACAGAAGGAACAGAAGATCTGATATAAGAGAACTTTCTATGTTACAGAAAGTAAAAAGTTGATAACAGGACACAGTGGATGTTCAGTTACTGGGAGGATCATCCCAGTCGATGCCCCCCGTCCAACATGGCATTGCAGCCAAGCAGGATACCAGACCAGGTATATCTTCTATGGGGAGAAAAACACTGAGAGAAAACAAAGTTAACAGTCGAAGTAACAGCATGAACTGTAATACAACTGGAGAGTAGTAGGAGAGAAAAGTAGCAGAGTGAAGAAAATGGGTAAGTCTGTCCTCCAGCAGTCTAAGCCTATAGCAGCATAATTACAGAGATAGCTCAGGATGACCTAAGCCACTCTAACTATAAGCTTTATCAAAAAGGAAAGTTTTTTTTACTGTTATTGATATTATATTATATTATATTATATTACAATATTAAGGTGACTTTATGAAAGTACAAATTCTGTAAAACCAGACAGAGGTAAAATAGATGAGAGCAGTTACGTACACTGGCTGTGTGGTTGTGGGGGGTGCAGCAGACCCACATATATATATTTGTCTCTCATTTCAGAAAGGGAAACTCATATATCATATAGGTTCGTTACCAGTAAAGTGAAACATACAGATGATGAAAAGCCAAAATTCAGGGCCGCAGAAAACTAGAATATTATGAAAATATTATAGCGTAGTCATAGAAAGTTGAGTAGGAGGAAAAACTGCACCAGCAGCAGGGATAACTGCAAGCTTATGAGGATAGTCATAAGGTTGAGGATATGCCACTTTATTTTTAATAACTGCACAATACTTTGGTTTTTGTAATTGCGTCCCTAATGTACATATATAATAATTCTTAATTCTCTTTTTATACTTTTTCTACTATTCTTGTGTGATGGTGAATGCTTTTGTTATCTGTCAATTTGCTGCTGTTCCAGCAGAATTTCCCCCTTTGTGGGACAATAAAGGATTATTGTATTCTATAGCCAAGCAAAATCTAGTCAAGAATTTGTTGGAGCTTCAAACCTTTCTGGATGTAAACATCCCTTTAACATGAAGAACAGAGCAGGACCGTTTCCTGCGTCCCAGAATCACCAGCAGCCTGACAGAGACAGAGATGTTCCCACCAAACATCCTGCTTCCTTTTGTGACAGCCAGAGTGAAACTCTTGGTTAAGTTGCCTGCAGACATCTTAGATTGCCTGACAGTCGTATCACTTTACATTTCAAGCAGGCGTTTCTCAGAAGAAGACTTCTCCCAGTGGCTTTAAGGTCAGAGCCCCGTTTATCTGACAGTCAGAGGTCTCTGTTTCCTTTTCCTACATCCCACTGTGATATGGATGGAAACGATGCAGTAGTGCCAAGATATTGATCATGACGACTGTGACATAGATGTTCATCACATCACAGCCGAGGCCAACAGGCAGTTTAATTTTAACCTTAAAATGAGGTGAATTATGAATAAAAGCAAGCATATTCTCAGACTGACGGTGCGTTCACACCAAAGCGTCAAAAACGCTCCTCACACCAAAGTTTGACGCTTCAACATTTGCAGCTCGACGCGCGTCCAAAGCAAATTGGACACGCGTCGAGCTGGAAATATGCAACTTTGTGGGAGGAGCTAGTGCCAGACGGTGTTTTTGCAAGATGGCAGCTGCAGATCTAGCGTTGGAAGAGAGAGTCTCCATTCTCTATTTAATGTGGAGAGTACCCTGCGCAGGTTCAGAGTCAGTAACGTGAAAACTTTCAAAAGTGAAATTAACTTACTAGGTTGCCATATCTCCTCACTTATATTCCTCCAAGCGAGGTTCTTTTTATTCCTGTCTTTGTAGAGAAAGCAGCTGGTGTCGTATAGCTCGGGGTGATTAGCCACGGCTGTTATCAGTATTTCCTCCATGTTGAATAAATGAATTCTGCCGGACCGGACCCTGTGAACTGGGTCACAGCATCACGTGACACCACATCACCAGGCCCCTGATTGGTTGACGTGGCGCAAACTGACGCCGAAGTTCCGATTTTTCAACTTTAGCAGCAGACGCAAAACGCTCATGACACGCGAATGCACGAAACGCACCACATAAAACAACGCGTGTATTTCCTGATGTCAAACGCTTCATTTGTGCAAATCTGACACACAAATGAGGTAGAAATGTGTTTTCGTGACGCAAATCGGCTTCTGATGCGACGCAGCTTCTGTAGTGACTTTACATGTAAACCTGACGCCCATGACGCTTCAAACACATTCGGTGTGAACGCACCATTACTCTTCCCACCAAGCAGTGATGCTCCCTCCTCTGTCCCAGTGTGCTCACAGCAAGCCCGCAGTCCTTGGGCTTCAGACCCAGCTGCATGAGCAGAATCATGGAACGGAGGAAGCGACCTAATGGTGCGTTCACACACCCCTAAACGTCAGTGTCAGTTGCGGCAAGATTACATGCAAAGTCTACGGTTGGGTCCGTCAGAGTCTCTGCGGTGCGTCGTGTGCGTTGGCTCCGTCAACTTTTCAAGCGGCAATGCAGCAAACGCAAGCAACGCAGAAGTTCAGCTAGCTGAACTTTTGACGGACTTGACGCAGTGTGCCAACCAATCAGAGCGTCTCACTGTAGCGACGTCACCACACGAATCTTGAATGAAGTGGGAGCAGGAAAAAAAACATTTTCAACAATGGAAGACAAGCTCATTGTAGCTGTCTGCAATTGCAGAGAATTGTATGATCAGTCCTCGTTTTTGTATAAAGACAGGAATGTAAAGGAACTTGCTTGGATAAAGATCGCTGAAGAGATCGGGAAGTCGGATAAGTTATCAAATCTTTTTTGCTCAACATACATGCGTCAAACTAGATGCGTTGGGAACGTTGCCTCAGGCAGACAAAGTGTCCGGTGTGAACGCACCATAAAACCTGGCTCCATTTCACCAAACAAGATCAGAATTCTGCTGTATGTAGTTATTACAATGCTGTGTTATCGTGCAAATAGCAATATGCTAAAACGTTTGTCTACCCAGCATGAAACTTAGTACCAAGAAGGTCCCATTTGATCACCTAAACCATACAAGTGCTAACATAGCTAAACAAACAAGCTCCTCTGACCTCCGTTGACGATGCTAACGTTCATATTACATATCCTGCATGCCTTGCAGCCGCAAGCAACAGGCAAAGGTTTATTTCTATTAAAAGCTGAGCTACTTGCATGCATTTTAGATGATGTGTCAGGGGGAAACACACACACACACACACAGAGAGAGAGAGAGACCCGTACACAGCATGCCTGTTAGTACCAGACACAGATTTAAAGACACACACGTGAGGAAACACTCCTCTTCTGTGACAAAGGTAGAGTTAAGGAGAGAGGTAATCTTGATTGCTTTGTTCAGAGCTTTTTGCCTAGTGCTATTCCAACTCCAACTCACAACGGAGGCATGGCTTGTTTTATACTCCACAGCGACAGGATGGCTGACATCAGCCATAGAGGCCAGGCAAGTTTTAACTCGAAGAGGGCACTCCTCTGACGGTTTTTGGTAGAAAATGTACTAAAATTTATTTAAATATACAGTTTATCAGCAAAAAACAAAGTTGATTTGGGAGTGATTTGCTCTTTAAAGTAGACCGGTGTAGGTACTATATCTGCTCGGTAGTGAAGTATGTCTCGAGACCCTTCTCGAGACCACTTTTACATGGTCTTGGTCTTGTCACGGCCTTGACGGTCTTTGGTCTTGGTCTTGTCTTGGTCTCAATACCCTCTGGTCTTGGTCTTGTCTTGGTCTCGGTTTAGGCGGTCTTGACTACAAGTCTAGTGCAGTAACAGCCATCATACAATTGCTACACATAGTTGATCTTACCCAGTCTGCAAAAACATTTACAGTGAGCTCAGTCACACACATGACATGGTCTGTATTGCCTGTAGTTGAAGTGATACCATCTAATATGTATTGAATGTAAACTGTGGCTGAACCCTAGTATGCTGCTGTTCATACAAGTTATTGCGTAGCTTCAACACTAGTCGTTTTTTTCTCCTCCGGTCTCAACTTGGTCTTGGTCTTGGTCTCGTCTTGGTCTCGATACCCTCTGGTATTGGTAGGGTCTTGGTTTAGGCGGTCTTGACTACAAGTCTATGGCTCGGGTAGCCAGATCTGCTCGGGGGCCCTGCGATTGCCGATAACGTCACACTACGGCAACGCCACTGTGACAAACTACATTGCAAACTACATTTTCTGGTTCTGCTCTTTCACACATGGGCTTCGGAAAGAGATTAGAATGTTGTTATTAACCGTATTTTGACGGATTTTCCCTTACGATGGACAAATGTTTTATTCTGGGATTTCTTTTAGAATACCCCAAAAAGATGACAAATGTTTAACTATACATCAAATCAATATCAGACTATCAAGAAAAAGGCTCTCAAAACAATTCACATATGTAGATTTTTGCATGTACAGTATTTATATAACACCCCTGCCCGTTTGTATCTGTTAAATTCTTCTGTATACTTTCTTTGTTCATGTGTTGTATACTTGCTATTTGTTCAATAAAGTTCTTAAAAATGCACAGCACGTCAACGTGCTAACGTCCAGCCAATCATGTAGTGTGGTGTTAGCGTCCAGCCAATCATGTAATATGACGTCATAATTAGGCGCAGGCCCCCGAGCAGATCTGGTACCTACACGTCTAGTCTTACTCCCGCACCAACTCAACGAATTAATAAAAGAAAGATACATTACTGCATGTCCTCAGTCGGAGAAGTTAAGCAGTGACATGCGGTCCGACGCAAGGTATAAATTGGTGACAAGAACGGGTAAACGAAAGAGAAACAAGAAGAACAACGCTGACACGGAGGAAAGCACTTCTGATATCCACATTGCCTCGTCTGTTGGAAGACCATTGACATGCCCTCTCGGTAGAGTTTATCACTCCTATCTCCAAACTTGAAGACAAGCAAGGTCACATTCAAGACAAAGTGAACGAGCACGGAAATAACTTTACTCGAAGCTAACGCTAACGACACCGAGGAGCGTTTGCTAAAGCTTGTGCTATGCTAACTGAGAGCAACAGCAAAATGCAGACGAAAGTTAGGGAGCTTGAATCGCCTAACCGCCAAAACAATATCCGAATAATGGGCCTGCCAGAGTTGACAGAGTCCCCACGGCCGACTCCCTTCTTTTCTGAACTGTAGTTGGAGCTGTTCGGTGAATCACTACTGGGTAAAGCACTGGGGTGCAATGGAGCTGACCGAGCAGCTAAGGCTAAACCAACGCCGGATCAACCACCAAGACCGCGGATCATTCGTCTACACAAATATCAAGTAAAGGAGGCTATCATCCGTGAAGCATGGGCCAGAAGAGGAGAACTTAAGTACCGGGACCACCACACAGCCCTCTACGAAGACTACACACCGGATGTGATGGAAGAGCGCCACAAATACAGGGAGATGATATAAAAGTTGCATGAGCTATACGTTTATAACCATCTCTGCTAGACTGTCCATAATAACTGCAGAGGGAACAAGCAAAGGCTTTGCTAATGTGATGGAAGCAGAAAACTTTGGTTGAGGTCGGAAGCCTCTCTGCTCACAAGTTCAGCTCACAAGTTCTGGATGTATTCTCTAATAATGGCCCTCACTCCTCCCTCTATGGTGTGATGGAGGGTAAAGTTTGATCCCAAATACCGGAGATATGGAGTTACCGCTGGTTGCCAGATCTGATCTCAATATCCCTCTTCAACGATGACTAACCTTGGTTCTCCAGTCAGAGAAATGCCTCCCCACAGCATCACTCTGGGGGGAAAACTAACAGGCTTTCTGAGATTATAAAAAAAAAACTATTAAACTGCTCAATTTAGTTGGAGAAAACAATCGTCCAGATTTGTCTTTCTTGTAATTGAAGGAAAACCGCCGAAGCCTTCTTTCAGTCACCTGACCAGGAGTGTGCAGCAACAGGTCTATCTCATGCTTCTCTTTAAAAGGACTGTAAACTGTGTTTCATTGAAAGTTATCTTTAGTTTAAAATGATCTGTCACTTTTGCTGAATGAAATGGAAGCATAGGAGTAAAATTATTCAAATGCAAAGAAATAATTTGGGATTTTTTTTTTTTTTTTTTTTACTCCTGTTTTTTTTGGGAGGTTAAGGAAAACATGTTCATGTATTCAGTCCGTTCAGTTTTTAAACAGGAGAATTCCCCAACAGACAGATTCTTCATCCTCTTTGTCTATATTTCAAACACAATGTTCTGACTCTGCTGCTCAGCCTCAGTCTCCGTGTTCAGATTCACAGAGTCGTGTTTGAAGATGTGAGCTGAATGTTAAACCTCGACCTAAACTCTGGAGGCTCGGCTCTGGAACAAAAGCTGAAGGACCAAAGTCTGAGTTGTTGAAGATGAAACGTTTGATCCATCAAGTCTCCAAACACTTACTGAACCTCCCTCTCTGTGTTCGTTTTTACTTCATCCCGTCTGCAGTCTCTAAAAAACATTACAGCTCATAAATCCCTGCCACACACACACACACACACACACACACACACACACACACACACACACACACACACACACACACAATGGCTTTGTGAGAACTCCTATTCATAGTCAAACACTCATGCTTTTGCCAATAACTGGGGGGCATCGATCAAACTTATAGATTCATGTAAAAACT
The DNA here is from genome assembly GCA_963556495.2 of Valencia hispanica. NCBI lineage: Eukaryota > Metazoa > Chordata > Actinopteri > Cyprinodontiformes > Valenciidae > Valencia > Valencia hispanica. The sequence continues at coordinate 1,843,333 of OY747720.1, forward strand.
CTTCCTACGGGGCTGTAAATCGATGAAACGCACGCTCACAGCTTCACATAGACAACAGTGGTAGTGACTGCCCAGATCATCAGGTTACTGTTCATCATGCAGCAGAGAGGAGGATGTCTGGATGACAGCAGGACGCACTGAGAAATGGACACACAGAGACACAAAGAGCTTCTGACAAAACAGCATTAGTTACGTCAGCTGTGAATCATCCTGAGAGGAAATGTGGCTCTGCTTGTGTGTGAGTGTGCGAGCGAGCCAAGGTGACGAGGAACCAAAAGAGAGACGGCGGACTGAGATGACGAAAGAATGGCAGAGCTGTGGAGAAAGAGCTGATGTATTTCTGAGTGCTCTGTCCTTGTCTGGGAGCTGTGTGATACTTTTAGTGTTGATCTGGATTCAATGAGGTCAAATTAAAGATGAGGCGTTCTGAAAGTGCTGCCTGTAGACATCATGGACCTGAAGTTCCTGTCATATCATCTAGAGAGAGAGAAGAGTTCAGTTAGAATTTCTAACCTTTTATGGATTTTAATTTTTTTAATGTTTCTGCTTTTATTCAGATCTTTAAAGACAAGAAAACTATTTCAGAGATGAAACCATGATGTGCACAAGAAACCTACTGGTAGTCTGTTCACCAATGCGTTTGGATGCATGATTTGACATTTTCTATTCAAATGGTTTTTTCAATGCACCATAATATCTTACATTTTTTAGCAACACAAACGTTTTGCAGACTTTGCTGCTGCAGCTTTCATCCTGACGGTTCAAATACTCATGCTGCGCATTAATTGCAAAGACATTCATAAAACTTTCTATGATAGTGATTGCTTTAAAGTCAAGTTTGTTAGCATAGCACATTTCAGTGACAAGGCAGTTCAATGGAGGTAGGTGTGAGTCCATCTGTAAGCACAGCAAGGTGAAGATCTCTGGAGAAGAAGGGCAACAAGAAAAGCCATAAAAAAATTTAAAAATCAAGAACAGATTTGAATTCTGCAGAAACTACAGGGTCAGGATCATAATCTTTCCCTAAAAGACAAGAATGGCTCATGATTTGAACCACAAGTTCTCAGGTTGTCATAATGAATCATAGATTTTTCTGCAAATCAGCGACATTTCAAGAGTACTGCAAAAAAACATTGATCAAATATAATCATGTTTATGCAAATTTATTGAGCAACAACAACAGGTCAGGAAGAAAAAATAAATCAATGTTGGTCCAAAGTCTCATTTACATTCCGAACTGAGCCTCATTTAGTTTCTTGTCGAGTCGCTGAAAACCTGAAGTGATGCTCTGATAGCTCAGCAAGTCACATTCTGAAATGTCAGCTTTAACTTTACACTCTAACTCAGCGCTTTTACAACCATTACCTCTTGTTTCCTAGTTTGCATCAACACTCTGCTGGGGACTTTGGCTGCCGTGCAGCAACGATGAGGCAGTAGACATGTGGAGCAACACCGGACTAAAGTTCCTACCCTGCACACCCATCATAGTCAGGCTGCTTCTCTTTAAAGGTCAAGAAAATCGGTGACGTCTCAGACCTTTGCCTTGTTTGCAGATAAAAGCCAGCAAACTAAAAGAGGGATAGCGTTCAACGCTGGTAATTGCAGGATTTATAATTTTACATACACATTTCTCTGGAAGCTTATCTGTGAGTGCTTGGAAATAATTATTAATTACAATTTCATAATTTAATTGAAGTCATCATATTCCCTGATTTGTCTTTGTACTCAGCAGCCTATCTGGTTCAAAGATTTCTGACCAAAATAGAAGATGTGCTGTTTAAATGTTGACAAACCTTAAAATCTATTTTAGGGTAAAAACATATTGGGTGCCATTTGTAAAGTTAAACGTGTTAAACATGTTATTTGTTCATTTTTAAATGTCACATTTTCAAATTAAACACATAAAATTACAAATTAAATATTTAGTTTAAAAAATAAATATTTAGTTCTTAAGCTAAAACTTTAGTTTACAAATTTTTTTTTTTGCTCCAAACTAAATATTTAGTTTGGAGCAAAATGTTTTTATCTAGCAAGCTAAACTGGTCAGCTATAGACCGATTCGGCGAGCGATTTGTGGAGGCCGCCATCTTGCGGCGCCACCATTGCTGCGGTGACCAGCGTCCATACTCATTCATTGTGCTGTCATTGTAAACTGACCTTCTATATTGACAGTATGACCTGGATTGATGATGTTAGACAGTAACTCCAGTAACTGATAAAGGCATATTAAATTAATACGGATATTAATTTATGAATTTATAATTTTTTGAACAATAAACAGTACGATTAATAGGAAGAAGAGCAACTCACCCCCCTACCAGAGTCTTACTCCATCTACATTTGCGGTTTGAAATACGCTGCAAAAAGAGGCGTTGCCAGGCGGACTGGGGGACGGTGGGTGGGAGGGCTGGGGGGCATCAACACTTCCTTAATATTCCAACTCCAACTCGCCACAGAGGCGTGGCCGAGAATTGGCTTGCTTTATGCTCTACAGCGGCAGGATGGCTGACTTCAGCCACAGAGGCTGAGCCATGACAATGCCCGATTCAAATTCAAGGGCAGTGTATTGGTTTAACCTGAAGAGGGCGCCACAATGACAATTAATATTTTTACTAAAATTTACAAAAATACCAAAAAAAGACCAGATATGTAGACAGCACTATTAGACACTCATTTATACAGTTTATCAGCAAAAAAAAGTTGATTTGGGGGTGAATTCCACTTTAAGTACGGTTTTAATAAGTATTCTATGCAAAGTTAGAAAGGAGGCCCCTGATCATCAGAGGTCCGAAGTTCTCCACAGTCACCAGATCTCCAACAGAACAGGTTCGGGCTGGATGTTCAGGAAATGTTTGACGCTCTCAAATCCATGTGGACCAAAATCTCTGAGGAATTAAGCTCAGTTCTGGAGGCACGAAAAGGTCCAACCTGTTACTGACCAAATGTTCCTAACAAAGTGGCCGGTGAGTAGGGATGTGCCAAAAAATCAATTCACAGAAGAATCTAGATTCTCATTTGCAACAATTCAGAATCGATCTGAAATGTCCAAGAATCGACTTAATAAATAAATAAAATCAGCTGGCTGTTTGCTTCCATTTTTCTAACTAGCCTATACGGGACGGTTCATGTCCAGTTTTTTTTTCATGATTTGTTGAAAATCATATAATCAGTTGCACATTCTACAGTTCTATTGTTGCAAGAGACACTGTCATGAACATTTCAGAGACAGGTAGCTTAGGGGTGCTATTTTTCATTTTGAAAGAAGCACTTTATTTTCATAACTTGTTCTTTAAGTTACTGAGTCTGACTGAGAAATGTAGATGTTTTTTTGTCTTCACTGGTTGTGTTCTACATGATATTTGTGGTAAACTGCAAATTTCCTGGGAAATGCATTTATTTTAAACCATTTTGTATTAAGTAGAAGCACTTTATTTTTGTTCCAACTTATTTCATAGCTAGCTACTAATGAGTACCAATTGAGAACCAGACAATGTTTTTGATAATTTGGGCACTTCCCATGAGAATTTAACTTAATAAATGTGAAAAAGACGCTTTAATGTCTCCGTTTGTCATTCTGTATAGCAAAGCAGATGAGAGCAGATCATGATCAGAAACCCGATTAGAAAACATTATGAATAAAATCGAATCGTTTTGGATCGAAACTCTTTTTTAATCGAAAATCGATTTCATATCAAATCGTGCCCTCAAGAATCGGAATCGAATTGAATCGTGAGATGGTAAAAGATTCCCACCCCTACTGGTTAGCAAATCGTTCATGGTCGTTCGGCGAACTGCTGTTGGACTGATAGCTGGTGGAAGACCTTCACGGTTCACCGTTTCCTTCCAGGCTCCAACAGAACCAGCGTTTCTATCACCCCTCCGTCATTCTCTCATTCCCTCCCAGTGTTGTCTCAACTCCGTCGCTCCTCTTTTCACCTCTTTAGTCGCCCTCCTCTTCTCTCTTCATCTCCCTCTTTCTCTCTGCATTGCAGTATCTGTGTCAGCCATCGACAGTGTGTGTGTGTGTGTGTGTGTGTGTGTTTTGACACTGCAGACCCTCCTAAGCAGCAGGAGAGAAACTCCGACTGATATTTCTGCTTCATCAGGTCTTGTTCCATCATGCATGTATCTCCACTTTATCAAGTTTATTTTAGCTTATTAACTTGTATTTTACAACAGAGGAAAGTTCATGTATTTCTCCCTAAAACATACATCTGATTATTTTTTCATTTTATGTCGGTTATGTGAGTAAAAAATGTTGGTTTTACCATCAGCAACAGTTTTTGCTGCTAGGAAACCTTATGATCTAAATTTAGACACATTCTTTTCAGTTTTATTTTTCAAATGTGAAAAAGTAATACAATGATATTAATGGAATAAATGTTTGGCTGGATTGTGGTGTTGGCAAACTTTGCAGGCATGAGAAGTTTAAACGTTTGTGTTGATAAATGCAGGAGGAGTCCCACATAGTAGAGGTGCAGAAGTTAATTTCAGTAACTCATATCAAAAATAAAACTCTTATTGGTTTATTCCACACAAAGTGATCTATTTCAAATGTTGTTTTTAATGATTGTGGCTTACAGTTTATGAAAACTCAACATTATCATGAAAAAACAACAACTAGAAAAGCACTACAGACCTGAAAATGTAATAATTTCTGTCATAACTTTTTGAGTTATGTAGCTAACAAACAAACAAACTCTGGTGAAAACATAACCTCCTTTGCAGAGGTAATAATAAAAGCTCTTTCTAGTTTAGTTTTGTATTTTTTTTATTGATCTAATCCTGATTTCCATAAAACTTTATGCACTCCTTCCTTTTCCTTTCAGATCAGTGCTGCTCAGTCCTCCCAGTTAGGCTCCATGTGCCTCACTGGTTTCACTGTTTGCCTCCTTGGTGAGCTGAGCCCCATCAGAACGGTGACAGCCATCAAACCTGCTGAGTCGATGATGCTTTTTGCATGTGTGGCATGAAAGAAAAACGCACTTAACTATATTAATTAAATCTCTAACCCTTACATTGACTTTCTGTTTCTGTCCAGCAGATGTGAAGTTTTTGCTCCAGAATTCATGTTTAGTTGTTCCTTGCCAAGCCGACCTGGGCTGACGTACAAGATAAAGCCCTTCATCATCCTGTCATCTGTTCCTCTGAGGAAGAGGAGGCAAAACATTTTTCTCTCTGCAGGCTGAAGGTGTGAGAAGTGACTCCTGGCTGAGTCAGCTTCCAACACGCTGAACAACACATTGTGATCTGCAGTCCTCGTTACGAGTGTTAGGGCTGCCTCTGCTTCATATCACCTAGTGTGTCTTCAGGAGACGTGTTACACCTCAAGGGACCGATAGGAGTTCACATTAACGCTGGCTAGCAGCTTTATTAGAGGAAAATTCTGAACTTTGGTCCCTTTAGGACGAGAAAACACATCGACCAAAATAAATCTTTACTTAGTGATACTGAACTCTTTTTAATACACTGGAAACAACTTCTACCTAACAGTGTTTCTGTATAAATAATAAACTACATTTCCACAACAAATTAATTTTTATGAAAGAAGAATCACTCAAAACTTTGATTTATTATTATTTACATAAAAAATACACAGTAGGAGATAATAATCACAGTAATATTATGATGTATAATAGGGGAGCACAGTTGTTAGAGTGGTGTGCAGGCAGACAGACGTGCTAAATCTGAACAAGCTCTGCACTGGTGGCAACATGTTCTGTTGGGCAGAGAGAATCCTGGAGGGTCTGAAGCATCACTGGAAATATCGCTGCAGAAGTTATTAAAAAACGACTTTACAGTAGAAGAAGATGTTATTAGGTGCATTATTTTAGGTTACAGAATATTAGCGCTTGCTTTAATCATAGTTATGATGATAAATCTATCATCATGCTTTTAAGCACAACATAGACATGTGTTACTCACGAGTTCAGCAGCGCCGTCCCACTGGGTGTAAAAGCGTTCCACCCAGCTGGTCCCGAAAGAACACGAAATCAAATAATAATTGCAATAGCATGCCTGAATAAGTAGTGTGCAGAGAAAATAAATAATATTATGATAATAAGTAGCATAAACTCACCATCCACTCCCAAACCTGCAGATATTTCTGTCCATGCCTTATCCTTCTTCATGTTGTCCTTGTAAAAATGATCTCTGGCATCATATAAACTGAGTGATTCTCCACTTCATGGATTAACTTCTCGTTCTCTATGATAAAAACCAACTAATCAGACCCACAGACCGACTGACTTCTACCCTGGGCTCACAGCTAAAAACGTTTTGTTTAGTTTTTTTGTAGTTAAGCAATCGGAAATCTGTAGGTATTTTTTATTTTGAAATTCCCCAGATGCTTTACGTTGCTCCCATGTCTGATTTCCTGCCTGGTCCGATCTAGAATGCTGAGATTGACAAGTTTTAAAAGCGTAGAGCGTAAAAAAAATAGATCCGCCACGTAAATTTAGGAGAGGGCGGCGACACAACTCTTCTGAGAGGCGTCCGATTGGCGCCCGCTGGAAACGGACCCACTGACTTTAACGGTGGCTATCTGCTGCGTATTACCCTTCTCAGATGTTATGCACGGCTTACATGTCCGGTGGAAAGCGGGGGTCAGCCCACTTCTGAATGCTTGGATTTTAAAAAACGAACTCTGCTGCAGGCGTAAGCATGAGCAATAACCCAAAAATACCATCTAGACAGGTTACAGAGAAACGTAAAGCCTGACATGGTTTCTGTGATTTTGCATCTTGCTAAAAATAACAATGAAAAAAAAAAAATTTAAGGACAGAGTGGGTAAGTTTTATTGAAGAGATTAGAGATTCACTCCACAACCCCTCAACATGTCCAAGTGTCGCAAATTATGGCAAATTGTCATTGGACATGAAAAGGTCTCAAAATCTCCGGATTAAGTTATTTGAGCAACTGCATACAATGAGGAAAAATAGAAAAAAACCTCATTACTGTGTTTGTGATAGAATCAGTGTTTAATAAAGAAACCAAAAGAGAGACTGAAACCCAGAAGTTAAGATAAAGTTAACGAGACGCTGAAATCAACTGCAGTGTCTCTCAGTCCCATGAGACGTTTATCTGGATCGATGCTACAGCCGATTGGCAGCTCCACTAATCCAGCCAGCAGGGGAGGGGTCGGCTGTCAGGTTTCTAAAACGGGATGATTGGCATTTTGGTCCAAAGCTCGAATCATTCACCTTTAAATCCACCTGTGACTCCTACAGAGACCGTAGTGTGTGTGTGGAGACATGCCTGACCACGGCTGTCAGAGTGATTATTGAAATGAAAGCAAGAACATGCATGATGGGTGTTCTTTGGAGCTGTGATTGGTGGATGTTTATGTGGGTGGATATTTTCTTCTGTGGGTCATTATGCACTAAAGTATCAATGCTCATGTTTGTGTGTAGTTGGGAAACAAGCTGCTGAGTATTTTATCCCTGTCTCGTCAATAAAATAGAGATCCTGGACCATGAAGTGTTTTTAAGGGACGCTTGGTCTGCTGTGGTGCTGTAACCATAAATCCATCCATCCATCCATCCATCCATCCATCCATCCATCCATCCATCCATCATAATTCAGCTGATGCAGGATAAAATGATCACTGATCAGATTTGGTCTAAAATATAGCTAAAAAATTTTAATGAATTATAGTAGTTAGCACATCTATTAAGTCATCAGCCATAAAAATTTACGATCAGAAAACAAAATGAGGCGCAAGTTTACTAAACATTTTCCCTCCATTAAAGCTGTGGCCTGAAAAATATATTTATGTATCAAAGTTTTATAAATCTTTAAAAATGATAGTGGGTTCAATACTATGATAAAAGGCTAGTGCTCCACAACATTTGTTATTCTTCCTAAATCCCGCCTTCCTCCGATAGACCCCTATGCAATTCAAACTGACCGCCAAACTTTTTTAGCCAATAGAATTTGAGTTTCCGCCTTGTTGTCTGTCAATCAACTTACATGCGCATTGCGCAAACATGTGAAGATGGGGTCGCCCACACAGGCCGCTCCTCTTTACAGTCGTCATATTGAAAGAGAGAGAGCACCACAGGGGATGCACGTGCTAGAGAGAGAGGGAGGGATGTTTTGGGAGAGGGCTTGGTAGTGGGATTCAAAAATTCTCTCTCTCCCTCAAATACTTCGGACAGCAGCTATAAGGGTGTTTTCACGCCAGGATGCTCCGTCGGACTGAACAATTTGGCAGGGAACGCCAAAGAAACTCCACACCTTTGGTCTGACACCAATTTTTAAAGCTGTACTAAGTCATGCAATTACAACAGCTACTCTTTTTGGGGGCGCTGTCACAAGAAGCAACCAGTATGCTCAGCAGTTGAGGCAATGTGTAATCAGTATGTTGCTCTGTGTATATGAGATACATGCAACAGGACAGCGAAACACCAGCGGAGAAAAAGGAAGTACAACATGCTGCTATGGTTACACAGACACTAAGGGAGGTTTGGAAAGGACTGAAAAAATTTCCATTTCCAAAAAATGTCCATAAAACGTCTCCCAACTACCCCCCAACCTTTGCTTCTCATCTTCTCTTCGGTTCACTTTGATTGTACTGGCAAGAGTACCCTGAAAGTACACTGCAAGATGCTAAAAGGAGTCTCAAAAACCCTTAAATCTGGTAACCGCACCCACCTACAGTAGGCTCGTATATCTTCTCATACTAAGGGCTTGATTGGAAGGAAACTTTCACTCTCCTTTCCAAAACGTGCACATTTCGAATGATGAGGTTGTTCTTGAACAGGAGTTAGGAATGAGAAGAAAATAAGATCAGAAGTCAAACAGATACGGGTGTGAAGGTCATCAAGGGGGTGGTTGAGCTATCTGAGTCAGTGGCTGCGTTTACATGCAGCCAATAACCCGTTCGAAACCGGAATATTAGCAAAAACCCGGCTACAAACGGCCATGTAAACACTGGCAAATACCTGAATATTTAAAAAACCCAAATATTACCCCTGGGGTACCCCTTTTCTAACCCGAATATTTAGTCATGTAAATGCGTTTCGGCATTTCCCCATCAAAATGAATATTAATTTGTGTTCTCCACAAGTTCTATTCGCAAGGAATCTTGGTCTTTTGAGTAGAGGAACTTCTTGTATGCGCATAGAAAAACCCACGTGCTTTTACACGGAAGTAAGCAAGAAGTGGAGGTAAACACGGCGAGACGCAGCACAGCACCACACTTATGGAGCGGGGAGGAAACCAATTTCTTTCTTAGTGTGGTGAAAACCATGAATATAATGTCTTTTGTTGGCGGCAGAAAGTACGGAGATAGTGAGATTTTCAAGAAGGTGACAGAAAAGTTAGGTAAGGTTGTCCCTACATCCTGACGCTAACCGTGCGTCGCCGTTTACATCGGGACACGCCAACTGATTACAAATTCCATGTATACAGGAGTAACTCTCTCTGGTCACGCATGTAAACGAGTTATTCCGAATGTTTCAGAAACCCGAATAGTGACCATAACCCTACCATAACCCGAATATTGGCTGTGTGTAAACGTAGTCACTGACCCAACACTCTATTTTAGGGGTCGTGTTAACCGAATATTTTCCATATTTGACCAATTTTTTATAAAAACTGTGACAAAAAAATCTGAAGCCATTTTGACAGATTAGTATTCCCACCTCTGACCACTTGGTGCAGATACGCAGACACACACACAGACTACAGGTAACTAAATAAATAATAAAATGGTTCCCATGAGACCATCTGATTATCATTCCAGACCTGGATATTGTACTCAATGCATCTCGCTAACCGGGAGCTGACAGCGCGTTGTAGCGACGGCGCATGCAGCAGGATTTCCTCCTGCTGAAGCGATAGCTTGCGGGAGGAATCTCACTTTTTAGCAGAATAACTTCAACCGGGAGCTGACAGCGCGTTGAAGAGTTACTGAGGCTTTGGAGCGTCGCTCCCAAGAGCCCATTGTCGTGCCAAAACACAGGTGCATGCTGCTGGATTTCCTCCCGCTGAAGTGATAGCCTGGAGGTCAGGAAACGGCTCGTTCAGAGAGTCTTTCTGACTTCTGATCACTTCAACTGGAGAAATGTTCCCTGATTTCCAAACTTTGGCTGAAGTGGAGCTTTAATTCCAGTCTCCAGTGTGGCAGTGGAGCGCGGATTCAGCCTCCAGAACAACATCTAAAGCCCCATGAGAAGTCGTCCGTCTGAGGCAAAAATCCTTAACCTCATAACAAAAACCTCTGCAGCAATCCCTCTATCTGATTACAGACAAACAGGAGGTCATTTCAGTTCCATGTGGAGCAGGAGGAAGATGTTAGACTGTGTTCCGGCCACAGCAGGTGAGACTGTTCGTATTTTTAAGATTTATTTAAAATAAATGCTACTGAATTTGTTATCATTTTAAAAATGATGGGTAAAAATGGATAATGACCTGATTTTTTTGACCCCTTCGGTCAAAATGATGAACAACATAATTATCAGCGCGACCTCTGCTCCATTTAGTTACTTATTTAAGTCGTCACTGAAAAATGTTTCCTAATGATGCCAACATGTGATTTGCTCTGATTACGTTTCTTATGGTGTGAATGGCTGTAAAGCAGCCAAGGCTGCACTGTAGGTGTTAGAAAAATGAAACCTGAGGTTTGCAGATTCAAATCCATAAATTGGACCTCTATGTTTCACAGTTTTTAAGCTTTGAATTTTAAGCTTGAGAGAACTATGGTAAATGCGCATGCAGCAGAGCGTCCCCTTCATATCACTTTTCAAACTTTATCAAGAGTGAAGGTTTCAGTCAGATGTGAGCTGATGAGTGGCTTTTAATTAGCTATTTCCTCAGTTCATGAGGGGATCCTCCAACACAGCTTGACTCATCCATCCCATCTCATTCATATTCAATTCATTATTAATAAACAATGTGTCAAGATTTATTTTTAGCTTAGTGGGAGGAGGCAGAGGGATGAAATAGAGAGAGTAGAAAAATATGTCCAGGTGGAAAGTCTGAAGTCAAGGAGAGAAAGACAAGGTGGGGAGATATTGATGTGGTCACAAACCTAATAAAAGTGACGTTGCTTTGGTCTGGACACAAACAGGATTAGACTTCAACCCCTTGCAGTCTGCGCTCGGCGGAGGGAAATTAACAATCTGTCTGTTCGTTTAGTGATTCGCCTGTTCCTGACACCTTCCAGGCACAAGATCGGAATCTCAAGGAGGAGCAAACATGGCAGCAAGCCACAGAGATGGAAGGTGACAAAGCAAAACTGGGACCCAGATATAAAGGTGTCCGGCATGTGAGCAAGCTGGACTGTAGCCATCGTCGCTATGAAGCAGAAAAGAGACAATTAAGAGAAAATAAATGATACATTTCATAAAGGCTTAATCTGAATCACTCGTAAAGGAAATGTGCCTAAAAGGCTGAGAGGATCAGGTTGTTTCTCTTGTCCTTTGTAGATAAATCTTCTGGAGGAAATCTAGCCTCATCTCTTGACAGAAGCTCCTCTCACTGTCAGCCCGCCTGCATTTACACAGCTAAGAGCAATGTGACATTCTTCTCTTTTGATGCAACACTTTTGAGTGAAGTGACATAATATATTATTCAGTCTCTATGTGTGAAAAAGCGTATTTGAAGAAGCTGTGAGCTTAAGAAAACTTCACCCTCAGTGTCTCAAGAGCCTCAAATGAGCTCCAATGAATAAATTGTTCTGAGCTGTGGCTTTTAACCATCAAATCAGTCCCACAGATACTAGATGTGATGTGAATACTGGGGGAGAAAGCAGCGGGGAAGTGTCAGCATCGCACATGGGCTTATTGTTTTTTATGTATTTTAGAAAGATTGACTAAATCTGACAGTTGGCTCTGAAATATGTATTTAGATTAGATAGACGAGGTAAAGCTGATTTTAGCAGCTGCTTGCATGAAGTTTATTTATGTAGATAAATTAGGAGGAGGAGGAGGAGGAGAGCAGCTGATTCAGGCAACACGGGAATACATAAAGTAGATAGAGAACCATTGGGATTGTATAAGTAATTATACTCCTAGTGGATGATTTTAAGAGTCCCTGGGTCACTTGTTCACGAATGAGGAGAAAAACATGGAGCGAGAGATCAATAGGTGGATCGGTGCTGCGTCTGCGGTGAAGCGGGCGGTGTGCCGGTCTGTCGTGGTGAAGAGAGAAATGAGCTAAAAGGGAAAACTCTCGATTTACTGGTCGGTCTACGTTCCTACCCTCGTCTATGGTCACCAGCTCTGGGTAGTGATCGAAAGAACTGGATATTAAGCAGAAGATGATAGATAGATGGATGGAATCATATCTTGATATCAACACGACCTACCAAGTCATTTAAGCACAATCAGAGCTCAAACACAATTAAGTACTTTACAGCAATATTATTCTCTGATTTGAAATTGTTTCAGACAGCTGTAGTTAAAACTGCAGTCTTCATTTCTTCCATTGGGGGGAACTCTTCACTAAAGGGTCAAACTTTACATATTTTAGAAATTGTTTTAATATTTCATATACAAGTGAGCTAAATTAGGCATAACTGGGTGTGACTCTGACCACTAGATGGCAGCAAAGTGCTTGAAATGTGTTCTTTAGTTTGTGTGGAATATGCATCAACAGGCATCAGTGTATGCATACACCATCTTGGCTGTATGGTGGTTTGAAGTTAAATCCCAATAATTCTACAAGAGGTAGAATGTTCCTTCTTGTTCTTTCAGTCAGTTTTAGGGTGTATTCAGACCAGAAAAGTCCTTTGGTCCGCTTGCTTGGTCCGGACCAAAAGCGGACTTAATTTTTTTCGTTTGGTGCGGTTCGCACTCACACTGTACTTTTTGCAAGTGAACTATATTTTGTAAACAAATCCGCGCGTGTGACGATCGGTGCGGCCATTGGACAGCAATGACTAGGGCGGCACACAGAGCGCAGGCCCAGAAATGGAGGAAAACATGGAAGCTCTACGCTGCTCTGCATATTTCTGCTGTTGTTGGAGCTGCAAAATCACATTGAGTGTCAAGAGCAGCTCATTCAACGCAGGTTTCGCGACGCTCTGTTTCGTACCTTGGAAAGGCGTCGGGAAATGCTTGCAGTAACCCGAAGGAGACGATGTGCTCTGTGTGCCCTGACCCATGACATGCTTCGCAAGGAAGCAGTAAACCATTTCCCAGGATCAGGAATGAACTTACCTTGCTACGGTGGCTTGTTAAGTCCAAAAAGGCAAAAAGGCATATTATGGAAATATTATTTAACAAGGATGAGAAAGGATTCCTTCTTAGTTCAAGAGCTTTAATTCGGCTTGTTGATCAACAAGGAGTTCAGCACATACAGCATGGCAGTAACTGACCTGCACCCCCATCCTAACATCTTACTATATAGAAATGAACAAAACTAAGACTCCTCCTTCATAGACAGGGTGTCTGTCTTCAGTAAGATAGAATAACTTTTAACCTCGTTAGTAAGACGCCACCCAGACGCTCTGGGTCAAAGTGCAGATAATGGAGTTGTTCCGACGTCCTTCAGTCAGCATGCAGACATCTAACAATATTGGTGACCCAAGACACAAAGTATCCTTGAGCTTCTCACATGTTGGTTCAACATAACAATGCATATCTCAGTTAACAAAGAGACTTAACCTTTAACATAATTAATATACTTTCTGCCACATCAGGGTCCTGGAGTTGGGTCGGATCAACAGTGGTTTGTATTCACACCTGAAGCGAACCGCACCAGAGTCCGTTTGGAAGCAGACCGAGACCACCTAAAGAAGTGGGTCTCGGTCCGGTTCTCTGATCCGCACCAGGATTCGTTTGTGTGTATTCACACCTGCATAAAAGGTCCAGACCAGCGTTCGAAACAAACCCTGGTCCCTTTAAAGTGGACCAAACAGTGCCGGTCTGAATACATCCTTAGATCCTCCGCCCACTGATGGGCCCATAAACAGGGAGCAATGCCTTTTGACTCAGATTAGGTCCTGATCTTTCTATCCACCAGCCTACTTCCATCACACGTCATTTGTGTGTGTAGGGCTCTATATTTCCCGGGATGCAGAAATCATAGAATCTCAGAATCCGCTGAAAACGGCGAGCAGAAAAAGCTATATTGTAGTTTCTGAAGTGGTTTGGCTCCAGCACCTGTCGTTACCTGGTTAGACAGGGTTTATGTTCTTTTCTTTGTCACCATATGTAAGTCAACATATAGACATTTTCTCAAACATGAAGAAAAAGCATTTGCAACACAAATGTCACGTTTAACATTGACAGTGTGTTTAACTGGAGTGTTTCTGATGACCAACCCTATCCGCACCCATGGCAATCAGAGCTGTCCGTTGACGGCTTCAGAGATGATGATGATGATGATGGTCTTGTACGATGGATTTCAAAGATGGAAAGCTGATGAAGATGAAACCAGTAGGCGGTGGGCGACAGTAGTCCAGAACATACTCGGGCCACCTACAGGTGTTGGTCGTGAGGAATCATCTCAGCTGTTGTTGCTCGTTATCTTGCATCGTTATCCTAACTGGCACTACTCGCTTTGGCTTCTCACAGGTGTCGTTTCTACTTTAGGTCAATCTTACATATTGTAATTTCATACAGATTTTAATAGAACTGTTTCCTTTAGCTTCATGCTGATTTTCAATAGTAAGTGTCTAAAACAAATGTATCTCCTACAAGGATGCCAGTGCAACAGTTGACCACAAGAGGGTCCTCAGGGAGCGAAATGTGTTGAATGCTGCACTAAAAAAAGAGAATGCAGCTACAACTTAAATAAACTGCGTTAATTGGTCACATTTAATTGAATTAAGTTCATCCAACTTAATTTATTTACATTTGTTTAACTTGACGACTTAATAAACGTAATAAATGTACTTAATACATTTACCGCAGTACCAGCAGAGTCCCCACAAGGATACCGATTTATTATAAACAACAATAATCATCTGATCAAAGAACCGCGGCTTATATGACCGGTTTGATTGTGATAAACAGAGAATGTTCTTTTTTATCAGTTACTCGACAGGAAAACTATGCTTGGGTTGAGAATTTAAACATCGAATTTCAACATGGATCCATCCATGAAGAGCGGTGACGTGCGTTGATGTTCATGACTGGTGAGGCACTGACTGACTCCTGTGGAATCGGAGATATTACACCAAAAATTAAAAGCTTCTATTTCAGTTTTTACCTTGATTTCAATATCTAGCTGGTCAAACAACTTTTAATTATGCTTTAATCAATTCCATGCTATTTAACAATATGATAGTAAGAAAAATATATACTACTACTACTAATAATATATTTAATATTCTGTAAAAAAAAAAATCTATTATCTAATATATTGGCGATATAAAGAGAGACAGAAATGAGCATGTGCCAACTGCCTGCTTCATTCACGGTGTGTGACACAGCGCCACCAGAGGTGAGGCAAAGCACTGCACTGCTTCGATCCTGCTGACAATGCGTACATTTATTATGTTATATAAGTTCAGTGATTTTCACCGTAAAAATGTTGAAATATTATAGAAAACAAATATATGGAACAGATAAACTGAAACATTGATTTCTATCATCATTTTTAGCACTGATTTCAGTGCTGAGACATCCGAACCAAACACTGGACTGATCTGTATTTGCTTGGACGATATGGAATATTAATTCAATACGCATTACGTGCACGAAAAAAAATAATCTGCTTGATATTAAAAAAATAATCATCTTACAAATTTTTGCATCACATTATTACATAGTTTCTATAAGACCTGTCTTTGTATCATCTACTTGAGCATAAGAAATACATTTGCCTAGTAAAGTCAACTTGATTGTAGCATTTCTCTGGTGTTATCTTTTTTTTGTGAGGTCTACAAATCTTTATGAGTTCTAGCATTTGTTCTTAAGTAAGTACAACCTACTTTGTCTATTTTTACACTACTTATTATAAGAATGGCCCACACATATTTTTAAATCTATATATATTTTTAACTTTAACCCTTTATTTTAAATATCCATTTGGAAAATTCAGTCCAACTCTTTAGAAAGAATTAACTTGCCAGAGTCAAGGGCCGAACATAGACGTGGTCAACAGGTTTCTCCCTCGTGGGATTAGCAGGTTTTACGTCAAGATGTCATTAAAATGGTTTCTCTTGTTATTTCCATAGATAGAAAACTTTTTAACTGATTGAATTGAGTTGTGAATTGCCGCTATATAAATAAACTGAATTGAAATAGTACATTATCCACCCATTAAGATGTGTTAAGCTAAAATTTACTAATGTGTATGAAATTAACATAAAAGAGTGAATTAATTATGCTGATATTGTTTTTGCCAATATTTCTAAAATCGATATAGGGTTTATCTGTTTTTTTGCCATTGGAATGCATTTATATAAGGAAATTAGCCTACATTTTTTGTAAATTTTAACCTTAATTATAATTAAAGCTTCGCTAGAACAGTAGAAGTTTTAGTCAGTTCTGAGCCAAGTGTATGTTGCCACAATTAGCTTTAAACTAAAGGAGGCAGTCTTTTTATTGATGTGATTCAACATCATATAGTCAGTCTAAAAACAAATATTGTACAATGTCGATCTTTTCTTATTATTGCATATAGCTTAAACCTCCTCCTACATGCATGACACAGAATTTTACTTTATATGAATATGACATACAGATTATTATTATTATTATTATTATTATTTGTCGTGTTTTTACAATACTGAAATTAGAACATGTAAAATATAAGCAGATACGCAAACGTAATTCTTACCATGAAACTGGGTCAGCGGAAAAATGAAGTTTCTGTTCTTCTGCACAAGTGCAACCAACAATCAGTTGCTCCTCCCACACTAAGTAAAGGGAACAAGGTTTTGCTTGTTGTGAGCTTTTACCTAAATAGTTTTCTGGGATTACTAGAAATCATCTTATAGAGAAATGAATGTGCAATATCATGTGGATCAAACACAGCATATTGTATTAAAAACTAAATACATTCTTGTAAAACTACAAACTAACATTTCTATTGTTAAAAATCAGAGACTTTATGTTGTTACACTTATATCTCCACAGATTTGTTTTTATCAGTGTCCTGCTACAGCAGCTGGAGGCCTGTGAATATCCAAGCAGAAGTTAGTCATATTTCAGCAGCACATTTTTACAAACTGACTCAGCTACTGTAAATGAAACGTGCATTCCTTCCAAAGTGTTATAAATCTGCCTTGAAGTGCTGCAGATTGAAATGCTCAGAACACGTAGTCGCTGCTAAGGGTTGTCCTTAGGCCACGCACCTCAGAGACGTATAAGGTATAATTTCCAAGATCGGCTCATGCACATCATTACCATGCTGGGTTATCACCTTGTCCTCGTGTGAAAGTCAGCATTTAAAGACAACCAAGTGTTCTTGACCTTGGATGAAACTTTCTGATTCTGATTACATGTGGCCCTTTTTTAGGTCCAGTTTTATGACTAAATTGTTTAAATGGTGCTATGTTGGGTGTGCAAATTAAGTTTTATTTGGTACCAAATCATTTGATGCAGCCAGCATCACCAGTGTGACATCAGGGCCTATTACTTCCACACTCAGGGAGCCCTTTATTCTGTTAGTTAGCTTTTACAAATCCATGAGGTTTCAAGTAAACAGCTAAATTAAGAGTTCTACTTTAGAGCAGCTTGAGATTTAGGACTGGATGAATATTAATATGCAGTAGAAGATCTCTTCTCATTGCAGGAGCCGTTTCTCCTGTCCACTCCAAGGGTTTGAATGCACTTCAGAGGTCTGATGGAGTCAAAGGGAGCACTTCAGTGGTTGTGTTACCGCACTTTCATATCCTTTCCTTGCTACTGACAGAAAATAAATAGGAGTTAGATGCAGGTTTGCAATAATCTAACGGTGCTGCATGAATAATTCAGGATGAATACAGTGTCCTGGAGTTATGCCTTGGATGGTGTTGGTTCACTGATCAAGCCGTAGTAGGAATCTCAGCATCATAGAACCTCTGACTTCTACTTCAGCTCGTAAAGACATTTGCTTGGTGAGAACTCATTCTAAAACTATTGTTTACAGTCTGCACTCATCCACATATTAATATTTCAGTCAGTCAGGTTAAGGGCCATGTTGTCAATTCATCCCAAAAACTCTTGTCAGATCCCGAGAGTGTTGTCATGACAACCATACTAATCAGGCCTCTGCAGCCTGATTACCATCACAGAATTAATTGGAGTTTGGAGACACGTACACACAAACTGAGATATCTTAGAAAAGGTTGTGATCTCTTATATTTTTAATATTCTGCAGAGGTTAAGTTTAATTTTGCCCTGAATCTTTGTGTTGTAAACCTCTGGATGAGGCTCAGCCTGCTTTTCTAATCGTCAGGAGAGCTGGATGTGCATCGGCCTGGTAGAAGGCCAGTAGATACCGGAGATAGGTTTACCTTTGTCAGAGGGAAAAACATCGATATCCATGCATGCTCCATAAGAGGTTTAGACGAAGGCAGTGCATATGTGAAGAGAGAGGGGAAATAACATTGAAATTCAACCTGTCATGTAATGAGAGCTGAACCTCTGAATCACCTTGGTATCCATGCATGTCGCTCCTGTGAGGATTAAATAACCTCTATTGATGTTGCAATGTACTGAAGGATTTTCATTTCCAGCTTTCCACAGCAGAAACGGACAGTTTCTGGGTTCAGTCAGTCTGTCCATCCTTCACTCCAGGCTTCCTGCCGTTTCAGACAAATTTTATAAATGTCTGTTTTTGGCACGTTGACCACAGAGCATTTTTTTCTTCTCCTGCTAGAAGTGGAAGAATGTCAGAATAAAAACTATCTTAAAAACAATAATTATATATATATATATATAATCAATTAAATGGTCCTCTAAAATACTGTAAATGGAAAAGGTGCTGTACTGACTTTTTTATTGCTGTTTATTGGGATATTAAAACATGTTTAAGCATTGACGTCCTAAGCACATCTGTGTATAACTACATGTCACCTATGCACTTCTGTTGCATATTTCATATGTATTCAAATAAGTGGTCTAAAACTGAGCATTGTGTCAAACATTCTGCATCTCAGGTGAATAACTCTTCATTGGCGCAGATTAAGCATCTGCATATCATGGTATGAGATTGAGAAATAGTAATATTAGGTAATTCCTATAAAATGTGAGTAATTTAGCGGCATTTTGGCACATATGACCACTATAGGTGAAATCTTCAAGGTGCCAAAATGATGTCAGCAAAATGTGTGGCAGCTTAGCTTCAGAACAGATGCATAGAAAGGCGCAGTGAAAGAGTTATACAGTAGCTTACTTCATAAACTGTAGAAGGGAGATTTGCAGAGGTGTTATGAAAGTATTGACGCCAGTACATCCTCCACAAGAACAGAGAAATGTGGTAAGAAGAAAATGACATCATTCTCTTTCTTGCAGCTTGTTATTTTGGGACCAGAGGTCTTTGACATTTTTGACATTTTTGTTGCCCATCATTTTGACGGCATGGTCAGAAAAATCCTGGTCACAATAAATTTTTACCTGTCAATTTTTTAAATGATAACATATTGTATAGTATTTACTATATTTCTTATTCATTTTAAATAATATTAAATCCTAACAAGCTGAACAGAGAACTACATATAGACAATGAAATTAAACGATTGCACTTAAAACACGAACAGTTCACCTACTGTAGTCTGAACACAGTCTCACATCTTCCTCCTGCTCCACATGGAACTGAAATGATCACCTGCTTGTGTTCAATCAAATAGTGGGATCGCTGCAGAGGTTTTTCTCATGAGGTTTTGGGTTGTTGCCTCAGACGGATGACTTCTCATGGATGTTTAAGATGTTGTTCTGGAGGCTGAATCCGCGCTCTGCTGCCACACTGGAGACTGGATATTAAAGCTCCACTTCAGCCAAAGTTTGGAAATCAGGGAACATTTCTCCAGTTGAAGCGATCAGAATTCAGAAAGACTCTCTGAACGAGCCGTTTCCGTTTCCATTCAGTTACCTTTACTCTGTCCGTAAAGTTGAAAATGTCTGCTCGTCTGCATCAAGTGGTCAGAGGTGTGAATACTAATCTGTCAAAATGACCGATGGTCTTCCAATGTTTCTGTCACCAATTAAAGAAAAAAACTGTCAAATACAGAAAATATTAGGTTAACACGACTGCTGTTTGGACGAAATTATTTTCTTGTGTATGAAAAATATATGTTGGGGAAACATATGAAGAACTCCCATTCTGCAGCCATGTGAAGTATAAAATATGCTGGCCCGAAATAACTTGTTCTTGCAGCTCTGGCAGACAGAACAAATGTCCCTTTTTTGGGGGGAGAATAAACGGGCCTTTAGTTAAAGTGGAACTGAACCCCATGAAAAATCATAGCCCTGCCCCCAGACAACATTTGAAAAATTACTCTAAAGTGGGCGGTGCCAGGAGGCACGGAGGGGCGTGACCAAGTGTGGAGGATGAGTGGAGGGGGGAACGTGGGGGTGTGTTCAGGAGGACAATGACAGCTCGCTTAATGTGACACTGAAACATGGACAGTGACCAAAGCGATATTGGCAGTTTTGCGACTGATCGATCTGATCAACATTCATCTGTTTTGAACGTTAGCCTATGTTAGCATCACCACTCAGAGAGCGGAACCCTCCTGTCTCCCTCTGCCTCAGCAGCACCAGAAACGCCGGCCTCGGGCAGCGCTGACTCAGCGCCCTGAGCCAGCGAATCTCCTTCGCCGTCACCGGAGTCTATCTCTGGAAACGGCGGAGGAGATCCGCTCATCTGCTGGGAGGCTGTATGGAGCCCAGCGGCCCCGAGCCATATCAATTCGAGCCGCTGGCTCAGGGCGCTGAGTCAGCGCTGCCAGTGTTCTGTCGATGTCGCCTACCCTGTACTGCTGACGCAGAGGGAGACAGGAGTAGTCTAGTCTCTGAGTGGTAATGCTAACGTTCAAAACAGTATGTTAGCTATCCTAACTAAGTGCTAACGTGATAATAATGGTAACCTGAAAAACGCAATCGATCAAAACTCGCAATTCCAACTCCAAACTCGCCACGGGGCGAGTATGTCTGAGAGATGGTTTTATACCCAAAACCCACGGGACGTGTTTGTGAGACCAAACCTGTGACATAAAGAGTGGAAAAGATGTACCGCTCTTCACCAATCACAAAATTCAAATGCGGTAGCCACACTTCAACCCTAAGACGTTTTTAGACCAAAAAGTGTAGAATTAAACAAGTTTACACGAAAATGTACAAAAATTCCCAGAAATTGAAAGATTGCATTGGTAAAGACCCATTTATACAGTTTGGTAGCAAAAAACAAAGTTGTTTTGGGATTTAGTTACTCTTTAAAGAATGTATCAGTAGGAAACCAAACTGGCTTTGTCTGAAACTCCTGTTTCTTCTTTGTGAAATGTGAATCTCTTCTGACAACCTGCTTTCTATCCAGGAGTTTTAAATGTGAATATAAATAACTTTTTTCCACGTCTTAAAGTGACAGTGTGTAGTTTCCTTGGCGACAGGGGGCAGTACATTCCTAAATCATTGCAAGGAAGCTGTATTTTTGTGTTCATGTGACGACCTTACCGATGAATGGCCATAAAGGCCAAAAATACCTGGGAGTTTCGGTGCGCAATTTCCGAATGAGTCCACTACGTCGCCAGATCGTTCAACCTCCAGCAAAATCACATACGCACCAAAATGACGAGTTCATCAGACTCTATTTCATTACTGGCAATGAGCAAAGAGGTAAATATGTACAACAACAACATTTATGAATGGCAAAGGTTTTCAGCATTTTGTAGGCTAAGCCTAACATGTCGATATTTTAGATGTGTTTTGTCCACATAGGCTCACGTAGAAGGAAACATGGCGTCCAATATGGCGTCCCCCAGAGACTTGGACCCTCGCCCATGTATTTTAGACCCGCTTTTTATGGTTACATGTCGCAAAGCCGGCAATATTTTTAAATGAATAGGCATACTTTAATTCATTTTCAACAACATTTCGATGGATATTTCCAGAGATTAATGGTAAAAACTTTCAATCAGAAGAGTACATTCATTACAGTAAGAAAAGTTTCCACATATGTTCTCGTCCACGCTGACTCGGAGACCTGAACAGAACAAACCTACTGTTCCCAATTTTACAATCATTACATACAGGTCCTTCTCAAAAAATTAGCATATTGTGATAAAGTTCATTCTTTTCCATAATGTAATGATAAAAATTAAACTTTCATATATTTTAGATTCATTGCACACCAACTGAAATATTTCAGGTCTTTTATTGTTTTAAAACTGATGATTTTGGCATCCAGCTCATGAAAACCCATAATTCCTATCTCAAAAATTAGCATATTTCATCCGACCAATAAAAGAAAAGTGTTTTTAATACAAAAAAAGTCAACCTTCAAATAATTATGTTCAGTTATGCACTCAATACTTGGTCGGGAATCCTTTTGCAGAAATGACTGCTTCAATGCGGCGTGGCATGGAGGCAATCAGCCTGTGGCACTGCTGAGGTGTTATGGAGGCCCAGGATGCTTCGATAGCGGCCTGAAGCTCATCCAGAGTGTTGGGTCTTGCGTCTCTCAACTTCCTCTTCACAATATCCCACAGATTCTCTATGGGGTTCAGGTCAGGAGAGTTGGCAGGCCAATGGAGCACAGTAATACCATGGTCAGTAAACCATTTACCAGTGGTTTTGGCACTGTGAGCAGGTGCCAGGTCGTCTTCATCTCCATAAAGCTTTTCAGCAGATGGAAGCATGAAGTGCTCCAAAATCTCCTGATAGCTAGCTGCATTGACCCTGCCCTTGATAAAACACAGGGGACCAACACCAGCAGCTGACATGGCGCCCCAGACCATCACTGACTGTGGGTACTTGACACTGGACGCCAGGCATTTTGGCATTTCCTTCTCCCAGTCTTCCTCCAGACTCTGGCACCTTGATTTCCGAATGACATGCAAAATTTGCTTTCATCCGAAAAAAGTACTTTGGACCACTGAGCAACAGTCCAGTGCTGCTTCTCTGTAGCCCAGGTCAGGCGCTTCTGCCGCTGTTTCTGGTTCAAAAGTGGCTTGACCTGGGGAATGCGGCACCTGTAGCCCATTTCCTGCACACGCCTGTGCACGGTGGCTCTGGATGTTTCTACTCCAGACTCAGTCCACTGCTTCCGCAGGTCCCCCAAGGTCTGGAATCGGTCCTTCTCCACAATCTTCCTCAGGGTCCGGTCACCTCTTCTCGTTGTGCAGCGTTTTCTGCCACACTGTTTCCTTCCCACAGACTTCCCACTGAGGTGCCTTGATACAGCACTCTGGGAACAGCCTATTCGTTCAGAAATGTCTTTCCGTGTCTTACCCTCTTGCTTGAGGGTGTCAATGCTGGCCTTCTGGGCAGCAGTCAGGTCGGCAGTCTTACCCATGATTGCGGTTTTGAGTAATGAACCAGGCTGGGAGTTTTTAAAAGCCTCAGGAATCTTTTGCAGTGTTTAGAGTTAATTAGTTGATTCAGATGATTAGGTTAATAGCTCGTTTAGAGAACCTTTTCATGATATGCTAATTTTTTGAGATAGGAATTTTGGGTTTTCATGAGCTGTATGCCAAAATCATCAGTTTTAAAACAATAAAAGACCTGAAATATTTCAGTTGGTGTGCAATGAATCTAAAATATATGAAAGTTTAATTTTTATCATTACATTATGGAAAATAATGAATTTTATCACAATATGCTAATTTTTTGAGAAGGACTTGTATACAGTCATATCAACATTAATGTAATTATGATTGACTAATAATATGTAATAAGGGGGAAATGGAAGATTATTCTGGCTGCCACTATTATTAATCTATACAGCCAAACCAAACAAGACATGTCTGTCATCAAGGACTCTTAGTGTGCAACACATCACAGATATGTGAACATAACACAACACTAGTAGCTGTTTTTAGGTTCAATAAATGAGAACATTAACATTTCTAATGGCACATAAGTAATGGCAGGGAAAAACAAGTGATAACACACACTTTCCTCGTCAATCACCTGGGATTAAACCGTACATGGAGGATGTAAACACACACTTGCACAGCCAGCACTTGATTCAGCGAGCTGAGAACATTTCCCTGCATAATGAGGCCTGGTCACATCTGAATAATTGATAGCATAAAATGGTTTGGGGAATCTATCGTAATTTCTCGTCTGAGCAACATAACCACCTCCCCAAAACAAGGCCCCGCTGAAAAATTTATGACAGTGAGAGGGCATGAGGGGGGTAGAGAGAGAGAGAGAGAGAGAGAGAGAGAGAGAGAGAGAGTGGGTATGTGAGCAAGAGTCAATGTAGATTAGAAATTATTTTAATCAATATTCACATTTACCTGAAGCAGACTTATGTTGCCCTTCACACTTTGTGCGAAGTGTTTCCATCTTTCACTAACCCTCTTATTCTCTGTTCTCCTCTTTCCCTTACTTCCCTAACCTTCACCATCCCAGTTTCTCATGCGTGCTCTGTGGGGAAGTAGCAATACGGCTAATGAATACCGCAGTTATGGAGGCGCAGAGCTCATCCTCATACCTACAGGGAGCTTCTTGCGTTGTTGCAGGGGATATCCTGCTGGGGGTATTAGTATTTTATAGGCTGACATTCAGTCTTAATGTTATCATTCCCATTTCAGTATTCAAAAGCCAACTCTTACATACACAAGGTGATACCATTGCCACTGAGGAGAGATGATTTTTACTCCAAATAAAAGCCATCATGAACAGTTAAGCAGCGCTGGAACAACTGCGTGTCTCGATGGGAATCCCAGTGAGCTTTCAGATCTTTAGAACGACTGCACTCACTGACGACAAACTGTTGAACCCCCGTTTTGGTAATTCAATTCATTTGTACAGCAAATGTCACCTCAAGGCAGTTTATTCAAATTTAACTCAAAAATACTTTCTTGATCAGAGAGGGGAAATTAAGTGTTGTTGTAGCTCATACTATTTAATAATTCAAGGAGTTGTTGTAGATGCTGATGGCTGTGGGCAAGAAGAGTCTCCTGTAGCAGTCTGTGTTGCAGCGAAACTGAAGAAGCCTCCGATTGAAGACCCTCTGTTGTTGTATAACACGTGCGCAAATTAAAACGACCATATAGGTCGATTGTGACAGCTACAAAAAAAACGACCTGTGTGAGCGCTTTCTGGGGTCAGGCGCCGATCTAGCAGTGACTAGCTACCAACAGGGCATGCGCGTCCTTTCTCAGAGGAGCTGCCAAATACTCATGCGCGAAATTTATCTCAGTTCACCTACCAACATTCGTACTGGTAAAACGCACTGCAGTTTCACTATTTACATACATTCTCTTGATTCCTTCATTCACGTGTTGCTAGCCTTTTGGTTATGGCAGTGTGGTTATCATAGCGCATTAATTCCAGACGATCGGGTTACAAAGTTTACCTGAGGTCCAAAAACACTCTCTGCCTCCATATGTTTAAAAGGCATTTGTTTTCAATCTTTATGGTTTGAAACATGGGGAAATGACACATCCTTTGACATGTGAAATTAACACATAATTAAAGAATGGCACTGAATTACCAAAACCACCCAGCTGTATATGAAAAGAAGAACAACCTGTATCTGTGAAGACGGCATCTTCTTTTTTTAAGGTTTTGTGGCCACACAGTGGCCTTTATTTGAAAGTGCAACACTTGGCAAATGTCCGTGGGGTGGAAGTGAACCCCCGGAAGGCCGCATCCCTCTGAACATGGGGCGCCCGTCTCAACCACTGTGCCACGCGACACGGCTTTGATCCTTTTTTTAACCATGTGCAGCGTAGTGAACCCCACTGTCTTCAGAATAACAACATTTATTAGTTCATTTGTAGTGAGATTAGTTCGATATCTGTGTCATTATCTGTTTAAATGCCCAACGTAGATGCTCCAGGCCCCCAAAGGGCCGTTTGTTTTTTAGAGCTGACATTTTAAACCACAAGGCGTCACATACAGAATATAGGGTCGTTTTTTGTAGCTGTCACAATCGATCTATATGGTCGTTTTAATTTGCGGATGGACTGTGTTGTATGACAGTCTCATGAAGAGGATGCTCTGAGTTGTCCATAGTTTTTATTTTATTTTATGAAGAATCCTTCTTTGCACTCTTCAGGGTGTCTGGGCTCTCCCTTAGAGAAAGGAGAAGAAGGTCGATCATCCAGGAGGGGCTCAGAGTAGAGCCGCTGCTCCTCCACATCGAGAGGAGCCAGTTGAGGTGGCTCGGGTATTTGGTCAGGATGCCTCCTGGAATCCTAGGGTGGCGGGGAAGCCAAAAGAGAGAGTTCAACTGGGAGGCACAGAGAGCAGGAGAAGTGAATTTGGAGCAAGATAAGTACTAACATTAAAGTCAACAACTGTGAGGAAGTAAATACTCAGAAGGTTGGCCTGACTCCTCCAAGAAAGGCTGATCATCAGGCTCAGACTCGTCCTCCAACAGCTCCCTTCATCCCCAGCAAACAGTGAGGTGCAGACAGGTGTTGATTCTGCAGCAGGTTGGCCACGCCCTCCAGCATACATCATCTGTTCAGGGAAATATCACAGCCACAAACCAGGATCCTGACAATCATCTCCTGAATCCTACACCTAAGTACATGCATCGAGCAAATCAGTGGATGGCTGTCATAACTTTCTCCAGCTGAATAGAAACAAAACTGAAGTAATTACTTTTGGACCTAAAGAGGAACGATCAACAGTCAGCACACAGCTTCAGTTAATCCAGCTAGAAACTACTGATCAGGCCTGAAATCTAGGTGTAGTGATGGACTCAGACCTGAACCTCCAGGGTCACATAAAGGTCAATAACAAGGTCAGCCTTCTATCACCTGAAGAACATTTCTAGGATTAAAGGACTGATGTCGCAACAGGACCTAGAAAAACTCATCCATGTGTTTATCTTTAGTCGAATTGATTACTGCATCAGCGTCTTCACAGGTCTGCCTAAAAAGTCAATCAGACAGCTGCAGATAAGCCAGAACGCTGCTGCTCGTGTTCCTCACTAGAACCAGGAATGTAGAGCACATCACCCCAGTTCTAAAGTCCTTACACTGGCTCCCTGTAGCTCAGAGAATAGACTTTAAAATACTTTTACTACTTTATAAATCATTACATGGCTTAGCATCAAAGTATGTTGAAGATCTACTGTTACTATACCAACCCCCCAGAACATCCAGGTCCTCTAATTCCAGTCTACTCAACATCCCTAGAATCAGAACCAAACACGGAGAAGCAGCTTTCAGTTTCTATGCTCCTCTAATCTGGAACAAACTTCCAGACAACTGCAAAGCTGCTGAAACTCAGTTCTTTTAAATCACAACTAAAACCTCATCTGTTTAGAGCTGCCTTTGAGTAATGTTTTGATGTAGCATGTTTTGTGTGCTTCATGCTTTATTGCTGTTTTTATTTTATATGCTTTGTCTGTGTTTTACTGCTATTTTTATTTTACCTCCTAATCATGTAAAGCACCTTGAATTACCTTGTCGTTGAAAGTGATGCTATACAAAGAAAATTGCCTTGCCTTACACCTGACGTCAGGTCATGGGGCTACCAACAGCATAAAGGTTGGAGTTGGGCCTTTGTGTGTGTCTTTCTAAAACACTGGAAGGAATGTCCCTCTTTTGCTGCCATACTCCGAGACAATGGTCATCGGGGGTAAGGACTGGAGTTCAATTCTGAACATTGTACTGCACTTTAATCAGTCGATACCTTCAGGTTACAACACTGATCCAAACAATGACATGTCTGCACTTTGCACCCTTACTCTGATTGATATGAGTTCTCAACATAGCATGACATGGACTGTTTACAGAGTCCAACACCTAAATCTGAAAGATATGTCCATATATGTCAGCGTTCTGTAATGCTTCTCAAACTAAATTATCATTTTCCTCTGATGTTATCTGTCTTGCATGACCAAAACATCCCCAATGATTTGAAAAAGCTTTCATAAAACGCATCACTTTTAAATTTGGGTCACTGGGACATATACCATCCATGTTTGGCTTCATGCAAACCCAATTGTGACCCCAATCCAACACTGCATATAGTTTTCAATACTGTACAGCGCCAATAAGAATCTCTATGTATCTCAGTGATGAAACATTCTCTGCTGCTCTTTGCTGGATCCGTCTTCTTGCAGATGCTTCATGGATCATTTGGACAGCATCAAATTGGTAACATCTCAGGTAACATGTAAGATTTGTATGAAGGTAGATATGTGCCAAAACGCAGGTAGTTGTAGCTTGTGATGTGAACACTTGTAGAACACCATTTGAGAACTTGAGCAATAGAAATCTGAAGTTC